>VXAC01003056.1:128561-186903 GCA_013399225.1 Rhipidura dahli | reverse complement strand
TCCGAAAGAGTAATACCCCCATGGGCTGGCCCATGTTCTAGAGTTGAAGGAACCGCGAGAGGGTTTTATGGAAAAAGAAACTACATTACTGCAGATTGTTTTTTGCTGCAGGTGGTGGCAGTTTGGAGAACCACGTAAAGCAGGAAGAAACCCTTTTCCTTTCTTGAGAACTGCAACGTGGATTGAGAGAGAGGAGAAGGAGGGGGAGAGAGAAGAAGAGAAGTTCTGGCTGTGTGTTCTGATTGTTTTGGTTTTTTTTTTCCTTTCCCTTTCTCTTAGGTCTGTTAATAAACTTTATCATAGCATATAAGTTGTGTGCCTGCTTTGCTGTCTCCTAATGGTTTATCTCACAGAAAAGAAATCAGGGAACAGTGCATAAATTGACCATAAAACCACTACAGCTCCTAACTGCAATTTTAGAGGTAGTTCAGTGAAGGCCCAGTAAGGGTATTTGGTTTTGGCATGCTGGCTGTCACACTCTCCAAGTACTGAATGCCACTTCAGCCTGTACCTCTCCCCTGTTTAATGAGTGGGGCTGCAGTGAAATGCAGCCTGGAGCTGAACATGCATAAGTTATGCAGCACTTGGTATTTTGACGTACCTCACACTTGAGTAGGCTGCTAGCTCTCATTCACTTTAATGAAAATTGCAAACTTAAAAGTCAAGGTCCTGACACACTTTCTGCTGAACCTAAAATATATAATAAAACATCCACATAGACGTGTAGTGAACAGGGGAAAAGGCTCACAGGAAGCAACCTGCTGATCACAGAGCACTTGTTCTAGCCAAAAGGAAATTCCTGTTGTTTTATTTGTTTTCTCAGTTTTGCTTTCCTACACAGCTCTGTAAGCTGAGGTTTTGTTGTCTTTTGACTTTTGTGTACTAACAGGCAGCAAGCAATTCCACCAAGCCTTCTTCCAGACCCCTGGCCTTCCATGCAGTCTTCCCTCTCATGCCTGTAATTAGCAAAACTGATGCCAAGAAGACTCTGAAAGTTTCAACCTGTAAGACGTAGAATATACACACTGTGTGAAGTCACATTTAGATGGAGTCTCTCCTGGCTTTGAAGCTGATGGCATTAACATCAATCTTTTTTTGTTACATCTTGCCCTACCTCCTCAACAGTTCTACTCAAGTGTCAGTCAACTGGCATATGTGGCCCTGAAACCCTCTCTTGGGTTTAAACACCAGGGAAATTTCTTTCTCTGTAGTCACAAGAGAAAAACAACCATCATAAATGTACAGACAGGCTATAAAGGCTTGGATTGGGAAGTGGAAGGGCTGGGGTGCAATGGGCAGGGGTGCTCCAGAGGCTCTTTTCCATGCCCGCAGGGTGCTCTGGCCACCTTCTTAGGCTAGAGGGCACTGTCCACTCTGATTCTGAAGCATGGACACCCCTTAAAAACCAGCAGGGAAGCTGTGGAGGCAGAAAGGGCTGAAGCGGGAGTGAAGGTAGTTGTGCAAACAGTGGTGCCTGGACAGGGAGAGGGAAGTGCAAACTTCTGGTCCCTGCTCCAGGGCATGCTTTTTTTTTTTTTTAAATTGTATTTGGGTGCAGAAATAGTGCGTTTTCCACACAGAACAGGGAGTCTTCTTCAGACAATTGTGAAGAAACTTGTATTTGCCCGTGACAGTCACACTATGATTCACCCTGTCCCTTATTACAGGCAGCAACCTTGACAACTCTCTTGTGCAATCCTACCACTTTCCCGGACTTCACGGGAACACAACCCTTTGTGTTGAGCTATTTCAGAATTGTCTGACTCCTCCCACCGGCAGAAGAGAAAGCCTGGACAGAAAGACTTGCTGAAATTCCCACTTCTTCGACAGTTTAATATAAGATGTGCCATTAACACGTTTTCCTTTGGCGTCCAAGTGGTAAAAGCTTCTCCCTAGCCTCCCCACATCCAGAGGAGGCAAGAGTTACAGTAGCCATGGGTATGTGCCAACCAAATCTTCGCAGCAGTCAGAAAAGGTGACTCTGGGGAATTAAGGGCTGGTTATTCTGTTTCCAGCTGGGAGTACCGAGCAGCAGCGATAGCGGAGCAAGCATCTCGCCGTGCTCACAAGCCCAGAGAGAGGCTCTGGTATTAAGAGATAAGCTTATATGCTCCACAGATGACAGTGCTTGCATAAATCATTGCTTTTTTTGGCAAGAAGTGGTTGCCAGAGAGACTGCAGGCTGCTGTTATTGCACATGGATGTGAAGTCTGTTCTGGTAGTGCGACTGGTTCTGACTCCAGAAAGAGGGAGTGTACCAGAGGCTTCGGGGGGAATTTGTACCAGTTCGCCTGTGGGATGGGTTCTCACAGCTGGTAAGAAGTACAATAACTCTGCTTCCAAAGGGAGCTACTCAGCACAGTCTCAGATTGACCCAGAAACAAGCATTTCAGTTTTAGAAGAGAAAATCTGGGGGCAGTCTTACCTTAGACACTAAAAAATGTTAGTTTTGCTAACCACTACAGTTCTGAAAATACTATTGCCTCTCTATTTCTCTCCTTGTTTTGATTAGATGGTGGCTTTTTCCTTCTTTGTTCTCCCTTCCCATCTCCTTTGCTCTTTTGTTTAATTATCCTGAAGCTGGTTAAAAGCTACTCTAGCACTTTCTTATGAAGAGCTATAGGCTGTGGCTCCAAGAGTCATAGAATTTTCCAGGGAGCTACCCCTCATTGCATCCTGCAGCGGTCACTGACCAAATGTGATGTTACTCTTACCTTTTGAGATAAACCACAAGCTGCAGAACCAACCCACTAAATAGCCTCCCAGAGATGCCTTAAATTTTCTTATCTAATTGCAGCACTGTACAGAGAAATAACTTTCCCAGGAAGTCTCTGTACTGGAAACAAATGGGAAGCATGGCACTCTAAAGATTAGAGAGGAAGGGTTATCTTTGTGTTTAGCTAGTCATTTACAGCTTACAGCAGTTTGGAAAGATAAATCTGTGTAGCTGTTAAATTTTATTAAGGGACATAAACCAGCTCCGTATTTAGTAGCATGTATGTTCAAAATCAAATCTGGCCAGGCAAAGTGAGCACAAATCCCTTGTCTTTGATGTTCAGTAGTGTATCAGGCCTATGCAAACCTTTGCTGTCATTTTTAGTGGGAGAAGAACTCTGTGCCATAAGACCTATATCCTCACAAAACTTTTCCTGAAAAAGATGAACAGAGCAGAGAGGATGACTGTAGTGACATTATCGCTAGAAAGACTGTTACTTTACCACTAGGTCTCTTCCCCATAATTTTAGTCCTAAAGGCAATTAATGATGTTTAAAAGGTGTGTGTTAATGCTTGCTTTGGAAACAAATGTAATTAAGACATGACTTGTGATTTTGCAGTTTTGCTTTTGAAATTAATGCAACACTGAATAATATTTGCAAGTTTCAAAATCGATACATTTTGATCTTTCTTGAGGAAGGGTTTTATGCATGAAAACTTCTTTTTTAGTCAAAAGGGAAACAACATTGGGCAGCTTCTAAATAATCATGATAAATTAGTAATAATTGCTGATCAATCTAAATCCAAATTGCAATCAATATCCAAATTGCACGTATCACTTCTATTATAAAACTTTTTTTTTTCCTGTCTGGTAAACGTTCTGTATTCTTTTGATTTATTATTGTAAAAGTATTCAGTTTGGTTTTACAAAACTCAGAAAGAGAGGCAGTAAATACTCTTATCAAGGGAGTATATTCTGCAATGTTTTAGTTTTACCATCTATGTTTTTTGTGACCTTCAAAATCTCCTACTTAGATCTAATAAATTCTGAAGAACAAACAAATAGCATCTAAAATAATCCAAAATTATTTAGATAATGAAGAATCTGTGGTACTCTATGAAGAAAAGAGAATCTTCATTACACTATTTTTATATGACTCCTTCATCCAGCAAACTCCAAGGTCCTGATGGCTTGTGAAAAGCAAAAGAAGTTATGCAAATCCAGACCCAGAGAAAACATGTAGAGCTGCCTTAGGAGCAGATCAGCAGTTTCTACCTCCCTGATGCTCTTTGGAATGTGATCCTCTTGACATGATTTTGATGGCAGGATCTTGGAATCTCTACAAAGTACATCTTTTGGCACTGGTCTCTTAGATTTGCAACAGACATATAAAAGACAGCATTATTTGTTTCTCAGTGAAGTCACAGTACTGTCTTGGGGTGTTCCAGTAGCCTTAAGACATTTACCCATTTTTCCACTGCTTCAGAATAACAGAACTGAACCCAAAATTTGTCCAGAGAATATGTGAGTCTATTGGTATTTTGTAAAAAAACAGCAAAAATCATTTTCTCTAGTGCAAAATTTTGCTAGGAGAACTTTTCTGATATGTATTTTTGAAGGTCTGCATAGCCAGCAAACAAATAAATGAGAAGGAAGAGAAAGTGGCCTGGAAACAGGAGATGTCACTGAAGAAGCACTTGCCATAAGCAATGGGAAGTTAGATGAGAGCTTCTCAGCCAGTGAGTGCTGGCTGAAAGAAACAGGGATTTAGGAGCAGTGGAAGAGAATCCAGCTGTTAGAGACCGATGTATTCAGGCTTACTGGGGTCTTTGCATCTAAACTAGGATACATCTCAAAACGTCTGACTCTGTCACTGTCTTCTCTGAAGATGAATCACCTACAACAACCTGCATTTTGTTACTTGCTCAGATGAAGTGGGAGACCTGAGCAGAAATATAACTGTAAGGCTCATACAAAACTAACAGGAATGATAGGATACATGAATCTTAGGAATATCTGAGATACAAAGTACAGGTCCTGAACACTGAGCTCAATGTCATGTTTTGCTTTCATCCTGAATGGTTACTGCTACAGCCAAAGAGCTGGCAACCGAACTGAAAGCTTAAGTACAAATTGTCCAGTCTTCATCTACAAGTAAGTCTTGTATAAGCTCAGTAGAAGAGATTTGGGGGTTTTGCTCTGCCTCATTCAAATTATTTAGAAATGTCAGCATATATGACATGAGAAGTTATTTTCACAGGCAGTTTCTGTATTAGAAATTAATGGAAAGCATGGGGCTATAGTAGTTAAGGTGCAAAGGTGGAAGACAATGGCCACAGATTTACAAATCCAGTGATTACTGAATTCTGGCATGAAATATTGTTGTGTTTTTGTCACTGAGCTTAGCCAAATAGGCATAATCACTGTAAAGACAAGGAAATGAATTTCAAAAGTGATGGTCATTCACTGCTGATATTTGTTTCTGCAGTCACAAACCAACAGTTTTGAGTTGAGATTCCCCTTCTGAAATAATGTGAAAATGCTTACATAGGAAAACCAAGCAAGAAGAAACAGAGAGGGAATAAAAGAGGGGCAAATACACCCAAATGCACCTGTCACTGACTTCTGAATACAACCATTTTCATATTAAAACAAGGAAAATGTATTTAAAAATAATTTTTAACAGTAATTAAATGTCCAGATTCTGTCACAGAAACTGTCGAGATCTTGATGTATCTCTGGAAATTTCAGTGCAGAAAGAAATAATTTGTAAGAATGAACTGAGGTGCTTTGGCCAGCTTTTTTTTTTTTCTTTTCTTTCTTTTTTTTTTTTTTTTTCAGCAATAATCCTACTTTTTATGTCTTCTGCTTGTGTTCTTTTAAGAAGACATTACTACTGACTTCTCCTGAGTGACATAATTTGGTCATGATAGACTTGAGCATTCAGCATTCAGTGATCCCATATGAATTTCATTGGAGTCAAGTAAAGGAATGCACTGGTTGTTTTCATAGACAAAGGCTTAGAATAAGATCAGAAATTTTGTATCATTTTATATTTAGTGACACAAACAGGTGCCAGCTTGAATGTCTGAAAAGCCACATGTGGAGATATGCAAAAAATGCTTTTTAAAGACACTCATATTATACATGAAGATTATCAGCAAGATTGTTAAGATCAAAGTATTATTAAATGATATTTATGCTATTTATTTCCCTTAAAAATAGAAGTCTAGAGCATATTCTGTTAAAGTCTATCAACTCTCATAGAAGTTACAATAACATGACCTTGAACTTCTAGTGGGGTGAAAAACCTTTCCTGAAGTCCTTGATCTGAAGATTGTGACCTGTTCTAAGTTCATGTGTTTGAGAGATGATGCCTGCAGCAACAGAGGGAACCTCCCGAGGAAGCCTGAGTATATTCAGAAGCTTCCGAATGATTCCAGTAAAAGTCCTTGTACAGAAAGTTCCAGCTCACTTCTTGTTTACTTGGTTAGCTGCTGTAGAGGAGTCACATAGGATTTCCCTAACAAATCACATGTTCTCATATTGCAGCATCCTTGAGCCAAATGCATAGAAAACCTTGGGTAACCTTTTCTTCTTCAATATACACAGGGAGAAATAATCTGTTTTTGACATTTTTGGCCCCTGCATTACACAGATGATGGCCAAATAATGACCTATTTCAGCATATTTCCTCCTGCACTCTGAACAGTATCTCTACAATTTTCTGTCAGTCTTATCCGAAACAGACTGGAATTTATAAGTAAGAGGGTCATACATGCAGTAACATAACATGAATGTAGGTTTACAGTTTTGAGTATTTGTTCACAGGAAATTACTCTGTTCCAGATGCTGTGAGCTATTTTCCTGTGCCTACTGGGAGACAAACAGAACTGAGGCTGGAAGAGGCTTTGAGAGATTTTTTGGAAAGTCTGACTTCCAATATCTGCTTCTTTCTTAAGTGCTTCAAAGTCACACATGGCCTCGCCCTTGAGCATTTGGCTTTCATAAATAATTCTCTGAGCACTGAGTGCAAGTTCCTTCAGTCAGTTTTCTCATTGCAAAAGATGCCTAAAGATAGCCAACACAAAACAAGAAAAACACAGATTTCTCCAGATTCTTGCTAGAATGTGTTAAGTTGAATACTTGTCATGTGAAGGGGAGATCTGAATTCTAACCCCTTCTCCAAGAACTGTGCCCTGAATCCACTATTTCACATAAGTAGCCCTTTAAGCAGGACCAGAACCCAGGGTTCCATTAGTCTGTGAAAGTGCTACAATTACTGCATTACTGCTGTCTTTTTACTGCTTGATGAGACCTGAAGTCTTTCTGCAGAATGACTTTGCTGTCACAGAAGCAGTAAAAGAAGACATTGACAGTCACACACACTGTTTAAGGAATACCTCCTTGTATATGCTGTTTCCTACCAAAGGTGTAGAACATTTTAGATCAATAGTTCCTTTACAGTCTACACAGAAGAGAGCTGCACTTACACTGCAATGTAGCCAAGGCATTGAAAATATAATATGTATTCTGAATAATCATAATAAATACATAATTTCTCGTTTGCACTGTCTTGCTGACTTGTGCAGAAAAAATGATACAGGCTTTTCTGTAATATCTGTGAAAGATTTTCATTCCCCTTGTAAAGAGAAGGGATAACACTCATGGCTCAGACAAATAGGAGAGAATGTGATAAGAATTTCTACTGATGTCTAGGGGCACCATATTTTTCATTATACTGTTTATTTCTTTTCACTGATGTCATCCTCACTAACTTGTTCTCATATCACATGTAAAACAGAACCCACTTAAGTGCAATTTATTCTTTTTAGAAGACTATTATGATTTTTTTTATTTTCTTCATTTCATGCAGAGTAACTCAGAAAATATTTTATGTAATGATGGCTTTTTCACCAGCCTTCTTCCACAGAAGGTGTTGACACCTTTGACACCACAACAGCATTGATACTGGTAAAATATGTCTTTAAGAACAGCAACCACCACCCCCAGGATTTCATATTTTGTTTAAAGGCTGGTTTGTTTTTTTTTTTTTTGTCATGGAAAAGCTCTTGAATCCAGTGGGCTTTGGATAAGCTCCTTGGGCTCTGAGGCCAGAAAGTTTCCTTTGCTAATGTAGATTCATTAACTTGGACAAGAGAACCTGCAGAGAAACCATGATATGTTCTCAGTAGGTGGCAAAGGTTGCACAAAGAGGAATTTTAGGGATTCATTGATGATAACAGCCAAAATAAACAGTCTGTGGCCATACTAGGGCTCAGGGTTGTCTGGTGCAAACTAGGCATCTAATTCTTATGAGACAAATGAAGTATCTACTCCATCATACTGTATCCTGAAATACAACCAGAAAAGAAGCTCTAAACTATTGAAAAATGTGCTGGAAAATATTCCTTTTCTTCAAAGAGTAGTTTGCAACCCAGGTCAATAGTTCAGACACTCATTTCCAAGGTGATCTGTGCAAGCTTTTCAGTAGTATAAATCCTTCCCATATTTGTACAGCACTGAAGAGTTAATGATATCTTCAGTAACTTTTTCATTTTTGCAAAGCATAAACTTTGCAGAAACACAGTATTTTGTTTAAAGTATGTATTTAGTTCCCCTAACCAACAGAAATTAAAGGTTTTGGAAATCTTGTCAAGCTCGCTGTATAGACTGTGCACAAACTTTGTGGTTGCTTTTGTGTCCCCAGTGACTCACCCAAAGTTGTTTTTGTATTCTTAAAATATACGTTTAACTTCAACTTCAGTTCAGCTTTTATAGTAACATTTGATGCACTCTGTCTTCAAATCTGGAAGGTATTTGTAAAGTAATTTATCTTCTCTTTGTGCTTCTGACTCTTTCCAGAATGCGCTAGTGTATCTTTTATTTCTGTTTTCAATTGTAGGTAAAACTTAGAAGAAATCTGAGTTAAAAATAATTCTATTATAAAAAACACTTACTGGAGGGAAATACCCTTCTCTAGACTTCCAAGCCCAAAGGTGCCACTTTCTTCAATAGTTCAATGAAATAATACGGAATAAAGAGTTTGGCAATTAATAGTGATCAGCTGCATTTGAGTGGACCAGGACAGTTTATATGCTCCAGCTTTAGGTTCATTGGAAAGCATTCTTGAGCATGAGCATCCAAAACTTATTCATGCTCTTGAAGTTAAAAAATCCCTATTTTTCCTGATTTTGGGCATGTGGAGTGGTTGCATTAGGAAAATTGCAATGTAACTTCATAGCTCATATTGCTACTGAGGTATCATTTGGCACCAGGCATAATGTTTTAAAAGCACGAACCAGGAACATTATTATTCACTACTGTGTATTTCAGGGCAGCAGAAGGTGCATTTTCAAATACTTAGGCAAAAAGCTAGAGTCTCTAGAAAATAAGTGGGAAAGACTTTTCCTTCATAATGGCAATTAAATCTGGCTTGAAATTCACAGACTGCTTGATAATTCTGGGCAGATGAGCTCCTGCAGCACATAACAAATGAGCAGTGAACTACATCTCAATTTTTATTATTACCTTCACTGCCAGCTGAGCAGTAGACTGCATGATAAGCACAGCTCACTTTTGCCTCAGAGGCACTGGGAGTTGGACATTCCCTGCACCATTTTGGATTTGGGGAACATATTCAAACTTCTGTTTAAGGTGAAGTAGAAGTGCTTAAAATAAAAGGCTCCTCCTTTGTTTATTTTGAGACCTAGATGAGTAAACTCAGGAATGATGTAAATGGTGATATGGCTTAGGATTTGGGTTGCTCACCATTTGGCAGACCATAATCACAATGTACTCATCTGTTACACGCCTGTCTCCTATGGCATGTGGGTATGCCTGCGAGGCATACATCTCTGATGGTGGTCCATTTCATTCCCACATTCTTGCTGCCTCCCCCCTTCATGGATTTAGAGAACGTAATGACTTCTCAGTTTGCCCCAAACTCCTGCTAGGGCACATTTTTTGTAGAGCTGGTCACACATATTAAGAACACAACTTAGTGTTTCCACTTTGCTTCCTTTTGATTGACCAGCCTCAAGCAGCAGCGGAAAGAGCTTTGTCCAGATGCTTCTTGGTCTGCCTCATGTCATCTTAACCACACAATTGACCACTGAAGCTATGGGGATTAAATGACTATTCATGCTCTTTTTTGACCCCCCCCCCCAACCATTATTCCTAATTAATTTTCTTACCCACCCACACATCCTTGAGCAGTATTTTATTTCTGAAGTTATTTCCTTTATTTGTCTTTTTAGTAAATGACCAAGTGTCACTTCTATGTAAAACAAGATGCATTAAAATTGTCTGGTGTATTATAAATTATGGTCTTCTGAGTTAAAAATAAAGTAATACATATTCCTAATACATTTACCTCCTCAGATTGGTGTTAGTATCAGTATTCTCACTGACATTCTGATTGTCAATGATCTGAGGTACTTTAGCTACCAATGTTCTGGTATCTACAGTTATCAGCTGCTAGAAAATGTTGTCTAAAATTTTCTAATCAGAGTTGGCTTTATCTTCATTTATCTTAAGTCCAGTTTTTCTTTCTACTTCCTTGAGGTGTTCAGTTATCCCCTGTATCTTATTTTCTTTCTTCTGCAAGCACCAAAATTACCAGTGACATCAGAGGGACTACTGAAGATCACCTAATTTCTGTTCCTCCAGAAAAAATTATAGTTGTACTATGACTCCCGGGACATCTTAAGAAGACACAACAAAGTCAGTCTTTCTGTGTGCTCCACTCCTTTTTCCAGGAACCACATTTCTATTCAGCTGGTCTCTTCTGTGTAAGGGAAAGGTATATACAGTGTCACAAATGGGAACTTACAATGAGCAGGAAGTTTTATGACACTTAAACTGTTCATTAGGTTGGAGAAAAACTATTTGCAGTCCAACAAAGTCAGTTTGAGTAGTCTTTAAGATATCTTATACCACCATCCCAAAAAGTCCTTTCCATCATCTCTCTGGTTACAGGCTTCTAAAATTTCCCACACTTTGTTTTTTTTCTTGATGAGTGCTTAAACTGCCTTTTAAATATCCTTCAAACTTAACTTCCTCAAACAGCTCAGCTATCTTTAACACATCTGTACTAAGAAAGTCACTAAAAAATCCCTTCCTCTCTCCCTCTGTCCATAACTGCATTCTTGCTATCACACTCACAGCTGATCTTGTCTCCATGTGTTGTAGCTCTCATTAAATACTCCCAAGTTTTATGCATTTTCCTCTTGCTTCATTTGTTTCACCAAATCCTGAAAACCCTGCATGGTCCTCTAGATGCTTGTTTGCCTTATCATGTTTATATCACTCTTAGCATGAGAGCAGCTTGGGAGTTCTATACTCATTGTTAAATGCCTGTCTCCAGATACATTCCCATGAGCTCTTTCAATGCTTCTTTGTCCTTACACCTAGAATTCTCCTGAATTATCTTCTTTGGTCTCTCATGACATCTCCCGAAGCCTGTTTTTAATTGCTGCCTATTTCAGTCTGTCTTACAGGTATCTCCAGAATGCTGTGTTATATGTGTAACTTGTCTACTGATTTTTCTTACCATTTTTGTGCTATCACTGTCTGATAACTCTTCTGCTTTGCCTCTTGAGACAAAATATGCAATCTGATTTTTAGGAACCATTTTGATCAATAAATGGCTATGCTTGAGAAAATTTTTATTAAGAACATTTTTTGGCTATTCAGCTGTATCCTTTACTGTAACAAAAACAATTAATAAACATTAGTTCCCTGTCTTCCATATCTACTACTATCATATTGGAGCCATACAGCAGTGTTTGGTACCACACTTTGCAGTATCCTTGAAGACTATTATCACAATCAGGCAGAATTAACCTTGTAAGTTGTTAGGGATTTCTTTGCTGAGAGCACATTTTTATATTCCCAAGGTTTGGGATGCTCCATTAGCTTGAGGTACTGACAGTTTGCTTGTTTTTTCCTTCAAATATGATAAAAACAGAGAGTATAATTTCAGAGAATTGATAATACATCAGTGGCAATATAGAGAGACTTAATCTTATCCTCCTTTACTTTCTTCCTTCTTCTGATCATTGTTGCTAAAATAAATAGTGATGATCCTCCCTAAGAAGCAGAAGTAGTCTTGGATACCTTTCCCTTCATTTAGTAGTGCCCTTAGAACCACCTGTGAATGATATCTCACTCTTCATGGCACCACTCACCATGAGGTTTATTTAAGTTAAACTATTTGTTTTGTCTGAGAAAACCAGCATGGATTTAAGAAACTTTATTAACAAAGCTATCACATGCATGTCATTCTATATTTTCTGTACTATAGTTTGGAGTACTCCTGCCCCAGGTAACAATATTCCTTGCATGCCTGGTTAGGATTTCTACAGCAGAGAATATTTCTTGCAGCTTAGAATGGAACAGTAAGTCTAAGCTTCTAAGGCACCTAATGGATGAAGGCCACACTCCACAGAACTGGAGTACCTCTGTCCTTTCTCCCCTTTGAAAATTACAAACACAACACTAAATGCAGCTGTCAGAGATTTTAAGACGTCTTACAGAAAATACATTTTCATGCTCTTTCTGTCAGCACTTATTATGTCAGAATAAGAAGCATATTGTCTTTTACAGCAGTTGTTATTCCAATATTCCTTTTTCATAATAAAATCAATTGAAACTGTGTAGGCAAGAGACAGCATGTTCTCATCATGTCTTGTCTAGAAGTCTGTGGGAATTCCTGTAAAGCAAAAACTCACTATGTGGCCTGCTAAGTAAAAAGAGCATGAATGTCTTTCTCTGGATATCTGTCTGTATATCTGTGTCTGACTATGTGTATCTGCTGGGTGGTATTGCCACCATAGATCTAATTTAACTAATGAATGGAAACCATGACTTGGAATTTCTCCTCAGAAGGTTTTTTATCTCAGATTCCATTGTTTGTATTTCTAGGGTATAGCCATACTTTCCTGCTATTGAGATTCCAGGATCACAGCTACAAGGGAGGAGGAAGAGAAGCAGCTCAAGGTACAATCAGTCTGCTTGTAAAGGATTGATCCAGCAAATTACATAAGCATTTTTTAACTGAGGTGGATATTTAGTTTCTTTGTTGAACACAGATGGATTTGAGAATAAAACATATCTCTATTCTGAAGTGCTCTGTTGAGTCATTATCTCAAAACTAATAATGATTCAGCGCAATAGAGAAGACTTTACAAAGTCTGCTACAGAGCACTCTGAAGCCTGAACCAAGTTACACCCCTAAGTTGCACATGAAGAGCTTCTCTATGTGTTTGTCACCCAGTTGTCAATTGCAGAAGATATTCAGGTGTTTCCTGAATATCTCTTCATGGCTCTGCTTTTTAACTGCCCAGCTATGAAGAATTCTGCAAAGCTCCTACAGGTAAAAGCAAAGGGAGATGAGATAAACAGGCTGGCATTGGCAAGGGGGCAACAGAAGGAACAGCAGCTGTCTCAAAAAGCCTTTACCTCTGAGGAGTACCCAGGAAATATGCTCTGCTCACATTCTATGCTTTAAAAGCTTTAAAATTTCAAAGGAGAGAAACAAGGGAAACTGAGGAAAATTTGGAAATAGATATGTACTTGGGATGCTTCCTATGCCATTTTAATAGGTACATTTCTAATGGATTCTTATTGTAAATTATTATACAGTAATACAACCACAGGATGTACTTGATTGCAAATCTGGCCTCTGTACTTTAAGAATCATTTCTTTAGGGCAACAGATGAGTTGAGGAAAAGAACTGGCACGGAAATTAGCTCTGGGCACAGCTTTACATAATTCCACAGGTGTAAATCTTTGAGAACATCACTGATGGTGAATACTACTACAACATTCACCATTGTGAATGAGTAACTTCTTCCTCACCTAGATAAAAGTAACAGGCTTTGTTTGAACACCCAGCATCTTTTGCATTTGGCAAACCAAGAGCTGGAGGTCCAGTAGCCGACAGAGAGCCACAAAGACTGGAGCTTAGAGCTGCCTGAGAGGAAACAATAAGAGAATGTGTGTTGACAGCACTGGTCACAGCCTCACTCTCCTTCACATTGGCACCATTTAGTGGGATGTGTTTCCTACCACGTGGTGGGGGAACCTCTGTGTGTGTACCTCCAATTTCTGTGAATCAGCATCTCACCTGGATCCATTTGTGTCCAGATAAGCTCTTCTCATGAAAAAAAAAAAGTCTCCATTAATAATTTAATAACCTGTTAATTGAAACATTCAGCCTGTGACCTGGGATGTCCTCTGGTTCAAATCTGAGAGCAGATCTTTCCTATGTCAAATGGGGCAATTGTCTTCCATTTCTCCTGTAGAAGTTACCTCACTCCATACAAACTTTTGAAATAGTCTTTGGGCAAGAAAAAGAAAACTGCTTCTGTGTCTTGATGCTGAGGACAAAATTCTGGAGTGCTCTGGTTCCTATCCCTCCTCCCAGCAGGTACTTCAGCATTTTATGAGAAGCAGAAAAACTTGAGCAATATCTGCTTCTGAGGGCAGTGACTGGAGACCTCAGCTAGGGGATGGCAGGACCCAATTTAAAAATCTTTCTTCTTTAAATGCTTTAGATGTAGAACCAATTCTTCCATTTACAGGGACTTCTTGCTATTGATTTTTGGGTGAAGGTTGATAGAGAAGCCTAATGCCTGATGGTGGAAATTTCAGAAATGTTAAAGGCAGGAAGTCAAACAGTGATTTTAAGCAGATAAACAATTACATTGCAACTGATTCTCGAAGCTCCTAGTGGTAACATGGTAATGAAGTCTGGGCCTTAAATATAGGAGCTTTATTGTTCTCATAACAATAAAGGTTCAGTTCTGTAACTTTAGGGGCTATACTGAAACTCTTTTCTTTCCCCTCCTCAGTGAGATTCTGCATTGTCACAATCAGATAATCATTCCTATTTAGACTGAAAACTTGCCTGGTGGAGTTCCTTATCAAAGCCTCAGTGCATTCCTAAATGCAATAAAATTATCAACAATGCTTTATGCCTAGTATGGTAGCTCTGGGCAGGCAGTCTTGAGATACTGGATGCTGAAAGTTGATGGAATTGCAGCTTGTGTGTGACTATGCTGAAATCATTTTCTCATGTACAATAGGTAATTAAGTAAGACATATGTAGTGCTTAAGCTGTAAATTGTGTTCTTACATGTATCTTGGTCCAAGTTTGAAAATAAGATTTTTGAGTGGAACTGTTCTTGTTCCATTCCAAGAAAGCTCATCTGCTTTTTCAAGCCAAAAATGTGATGTTACTTTCCCCTACAATTCTTGCCCCATGTAGAACAGAAATTCTATGGCAGCTAATGATGAAGAATTACAGTATAGCTAACTGTAATATAGCTTCTGGAACCATGTAAAAGTAATCATTAGGAAACTGTGAGCCTTCTTGTCCTTCAAAACCTATTATGCTAAATGGCATGTACTGAAGTACTTTTGAAAGCCATTACATCAGAATGGGATTATTTGATTAAAATGAACTCAGGAAACAAGTTTATTCACTGTCTAGGTTATATAAATAAGGATAAAGTCTTCATTTTCCTTAGGACTTTTCACAAGCACTAAATAGGTAAAACAAAAATTATTAAGACTGTCTATGCAAATCTTTATCAAGTCAAGCATGCTATTGTTAACCACATTTAGCACTTAAAAAGGTAGACAGGTAGACATAGCTATGATTCTCATCTTGCCTTACAACTGCTGTCTAGATTTATGTTTACCGTGTGTATGCTCCTAATGCCTGTATTCATGTCAACAACATTTACATGCTTTTAGTAACCTTGTTAAGAGCTTCTAGTCACTAAAAACATACTTGTTCCTTGTGCTCTAGAAATATTCTGAATTAAGTGAATCTACCTTACTAAACACTTCAGTATTCAAGTACTAGAAATATGTGTAGACATTTACAGCTTTTAGTCTTCATTGCCCATAAAGAAACCTTGTAAGGGAGACTGCTTTTTAAAGGCACAAAAGATAATGTAAACCCAAAATGTAATTTGAGAAGTTAAATTGCTTCAGAATAGTGCAATTACGTGAACTGAACGTAAGAAGAGCTACAGCTAATATTTGTATGATGCTTGACTCAAAAAAACCATTTACTAAAAGGGATAGGGCAGGGTGCTGAATTTGATGAGTCTGGAATTAAGGACAGTAAACAGAATAAGCATTCACTCTGAAAATCCATGCTTTATAGAGAATATCTCTGAAATAACTAAAGGAAAAGAGAAATAGCAAAACAAGGGAGCTCTGCCAGTCTCCTTTGTAGGAGTAAACAGAATTAGGTATAATGAGATTATCAACTAATTCTGTGTGGCAACACCCACATAAATCAACAGAAAAGGGGAGGGAGATGGACTCTGCAGTAACTGTTAATAGCAGCAATGTACCAGCCATAAGAATAAGGCTCCCCCCTCCCTTGCCCCCTCCTCCCAACTGGAATACTATTCTAGTTGTAGGACTATAATTAAAACTGTACCCAAGCATGGCATCTGATAACAAGTGTTTTTCTGTCCAGCAGTCAGTGTGTTCAAGCAAGACAACAGGACAAAAAGTGTTCCCATGCTGACCTTTTCCACAAGTCACTGTTTTCTCCTTAAATCTCTGGAAGCATATCATTAAAGATATACAAGCCACCAAAACCAAGTTAAATGTGTTTTCTGTCTGTTGCCACAGAAACAGCTCCGTAATTAGGAGACTATCACCCATCCTGGTAGAATATTGTCTTTATTAGCAATATTCTACCTGTATCAGAATCAAGCTTGTGATAACCTCTGGAAAAATATATAATCCCACTGTTATTTCTGTTACCAAAGTCTTATCTGATCTCTGTTTTTCCTTTTCCTGTGCTGTCACTGGTGGACTCAGAGTTCATAATATTTCCTGTGCTATTTAAAGAACTTCTTGGGCTGGTGCATTATTTTAAGCCTGCCTCTGTATGCTTTAAAATACCAACCGGAAGCATTTACCCTACACAAATCATAGTTACACTACAATGCTCAGTTCACACAGAGAAACCAGATTTGGCACTGTACATATATATATATATATAAACAGGATAAGGTATGAAAACAGGATTCTGGACCACACAACATTTTCGTTTTCTGCCCACTCTTCAAATATACTTTCCATGTTAGGGAACCCTACCACCACTGCTTGGGAAGGTCTCTGAGTAAAACTTGGGAAGTGGCATGTGAATCATGCTGAAAAGATTGTGTTGTAGGGGATGTAGTTGTGACTGAGGAGAATGAGAACTGTAACTTCTGAGAGCAGCTGGTGGTGAAAGAAGTGTGCTGTGCCAGTATCTTTGGTGTCCACCACTTGCAGTGTTACTTCACTCACATAATCTGAGATCTTTCACTGTGTGTATTCTGCTTCTGCTCAGTAAGAAAACTACTCCATCCTTATTCCAGAGCCCCCCAAGTGATTTATCCCTAGGTACCTAGGTCCTTATTTTCCCATGATCTCTTTTCTTCTGTTCAGTCTAAACAAATAGAATGTCAATTCACCTGAAAGTTTTATGAAAGCTATTTTTTCCTATCAAGTAGGCAAAATTATGGCTTATTATTTATCTGATTAATTTGCATGGGAAAGGCTTTGGAAAGGATCTAAGGTTCCTTGCAAAAGCCAGCCGGTCTCCCTACTGCTATGTGTCCCAGATCACAGGCTGCCACTTTTGAGAAAGAGGACTTACCTAAAAGCACTTACAGGATTTCTTTCTAGGGTGATTGTAGGAGGATATAAGCCAGGTATCTTACAAACACATGTGGTATGAACACAACCACGTATGAAAGAAAATCTATTTAGCACTTATTGTTGTAGTGAAATTAGCCTTTTCTTTTTTTAATTTTTATTTTTTGGGTCTATGATATTTAAAATGAAAACCAACAATAGGTCAGCTAAACCCAAACCAGGTTGTTGGCAGCTAGGTCCCAGAGATGGAAAGATGCCAAGGGAAGCTGATTGCCAAGTGTGAAAACAAGCATGAGGAACAATGAAACAATTTTTCTCAGCTATTCCTCTTGCGTAGGAGGCATGTGGCTCTATAGACTCCAAATCCTCCTGCAAATGTTAGTGCTGCCATGTGTGTTAATTCCTCAACAGTTTGCAAGGACAGTGACACCCAAAGATAAGCTGGAAGTGATCTCTTCCCCACTAACATCCTCTTACATATGCAAGGGCAGCTTTCTTCCCTTGAGCTTTGGCAACCACAAATCCACAGATGATCTCCAGGCTAACATATATAGAATATCAGAATGGCTAAGGTTGGAATGGTTAGAGGTCATCTGGTCCAATTCCCCTGCTCAAGCAGGTCACCAGTTGCCTATGAACATGTAGACTATCAGATTCTCCAAGGTTAGAAACTCCACCCCCTCTCTAGGGAACCTCTTCCTATGCTCAGTGAACCTTAGAGTAAAAAAGGAAAGTGTTTCCTGATGTCCAGAGAGAACCTCCAGTGCTTCAGTTTGTGCTGATTTCCTTTCATCCTGTTATGGGGCACATCTGGAAAAAGCCTGGCTCCATCTTGTTTACAGATTCCCTATAGGTTTTATACATGTTGAGGTGATCCCTCCATGAGCCTTCCCTTCTCCATGCTGAACATTCCCAGCTCTATCAGCCTGTCCTAATAGGGGCAATGATCTTATTCATTAATCACCTTAGTGGTCTTTCTCTGGACTCTCCAGTAGTTCTACACAAGGCTCATTATTTCCAGCAACACCAAAGAGCACCCTATGGAATAATTGAAATTTTATTTTCTACCACAAACATGCTGAAAGAAGAAGGATTTGTAGAATTCCCTCTTAGTTAATTTCTGTAGTGGAAGGGAAGATTAGTGTCTTCCTGATACAGTGGTCTACTCTCCAGCACTGCAGACAGTAGTGCTCTCCACATGCAGCACCTGCCTCTCATGAAGCCGTGCTAGCTGTGAGCAATGACTGCATTGTCCCTGTGTTTTTCAAAACCTCCCAGAATAACCTTCTCCATAACCTTACCAGGCACTGAAGTAAGACTGGCAGGCCTGTAGTTTCCATGGTCATCCTTCTTGCCTTTTCAAAAGCTGATTTTCTTGCCTTTCTTTCTGTTTAGGATTAATCCATTCCTGCCTCTTAGCAACCACTTGCTGTTACAACTCCAGCCAAGACAGCCTCTAAACATCCGCTGTGTAAGTACCTAATGCAAGTGGAGTTAATGAACTGTTTGTAAGTACTGTTCTTTCCAGTTAACACAGCCTCAGTTCTGCACCACATACGCCTCTGTCAGCACTCTCAGGATTGAGATCTTGAGATTATCAGCAAACACAGCAACTGATAACATGTGCTTGAGTAACTAGGGAAAAATATGCCCTTCCCTTGACATACCAAATCCAGATGGACTTGCTGAGGACCATATGAGTGCCATACAGGACTGCTAAGGTGCTAACAGAAATATGTTTATCCATTTAACCAGAGCACCTGCATTTGGTACTTATTTATTCTAGGCCCCTTCTATCATTAGGGGAGAGAGATACCTATGGAGAGCAATTTAAATCTGGATCTGAGTGGGTCTTTGGGGCTGTCCCTTTCTCTACTAACTACATAGTGTGTTAAAAAAGCTGGACTTCTGACTTGGACATCTCAGCATCTGAAGCTAGATAGGATGAATCTGGGTGTATCTCAGGATTCCCTGTTTTTCACTTATATAATTATCTCTGTGTATGAATAAGCAAAGGATGTCTAACCAGGCTGGTGTCATCTGACATTTCCTCTGTGTAACCTGAGAACCTAAACTGCCCTAAGCATCTCTAAGACATACCTCTTAGAATCACAGAACCACAGATCAGCTTGGGTTGGAAAGGACCTTAAGGTCATGTAGTTCCAAGCCCTCTGCCATGGGCAACCATTATGTCTTGTAAAACTGTGATCAGTGTAGATGCTACTGAAACATGAACATTTACATTAAACCATTTATTTAACTCCTCCTGGGGGATGCCCTCTAACATTCTAGCCAGCTGTGTTTGCAGGAGGCAGGTATCTACTCTGCTTATTTTACTGATGAAGTAAATTCATTCACCTTGTAACAGCTGTCTGCCAAATCAGTTCTTCACACTTCTTCTAGTAACAGACTTTAGCAGAAATACTGGTTTAAGAGATTCCTGCCTCTTGTCCCATAGCATGGTCCAGGGCTCTTTTGATTGTGCTAAAACTACTGTCTGTACAATCACATTATAATGTAGATCAATGAACAACTAATTTTAAAAAAAACCCTTCAAAACCTGAAGATCTCTTACACTGAATATTGTATTTAAGAAAGCACATACCACTGTAATAAATAATGAGGTTGTTGTGTGGAAAAATCTGTTATAATTTTCAGTTGGATTCAGATCAGGTTTACTCACTGACTTGGCAAGTGAACACTCAGGTCACACAGAGAGCACTCTAAGTAACATATAATACAGTAAATTGAGTGTGGAATACTCCAGAGAGCTCAGACAGGAAAGGTGGGATTCATCTCACTTCATGTTACACCTCTGCAACATGGATCTCTGCTCATTTTTAGGTAATGGAGAGAAACAGCCTTTTAAAAAGGTGATTTATTTCAGATGGTAAGATGAATTGAGCTTCTCTAAGTGCCTGTTTCTCACCGCTGATTGTAAGGAAGTGTGGAGTCACTAGCTCAGTTGTGGACACGTGTATTACAGACAGCTCTGAATTCCTCCCTGCTTTTCCTGGCAGAGATGTGGCACACTCTTGTGTGCGTGAGCACAGGTGAACACGTGCACATGCTTACATACACACACCCAATTAATTCCGAGGTAATGTACATGTAGGTATGTGTTAGTTCCCATGTACAAGCCCTTTCCCCTCCAGTTTGCTGCCAAAGATTTCTCTTTATAAAGTAACCGTGATATGTGCTACAAATTATGTGGATTCTTCAAAGCTGAGAAGAAAAGCAACAGATCAGGCTTCCTTCTCTTGCCCAAGTCCTCCAACTTCACACCTGCTAACAAATAGCTGGAGGTTCAACTGCTAGCAACAGCACTCTGATTCAGTTACTGGGACTGCCTAAGCACAAAATCAAAGCAGCAACAAGTGTTTGAATTAGCACGAAAGGCAGACAGTCCATGCTGCAATAGTGAATTTAAGCACACATCCTTGTGAGCCCTATTAAATGATGTAAGGATGTACAAACTCCAAATGTTCCAAACTCCAGTGTTCTCCCTTTAACTGAGAGGCAATTTTAAGTTAAAGAAGTTAGCTAATAACCATGTGGTGACTCAGAGGTTGTTTGCTGTGGATGCTGTGTTTGCTGTGTATTCTTGCACAAACATTCGTATCTCCTTCACTATAATCTAGTAGTTAGTAGTGAACTAGCTAACCTTTCCTACGCCTTGGGAGGCAACCCACCCATTTCAGCCACGCACATCTAAACAGGTGAAGGTTCTAGGACTTAGCCACCCTTGATACCTTGAAGCATCTCTTCAATCTGCATTATTAAGCCTAACTTCACTCTCAGCCTAGGAGGCACTAAATGTATTGGACTGCAAGAGCCAATGGCATGAGAAAAACTTCCAGTACAGTTTCATAAGCAGAAGTGAAGACTATTCTCAGGTTCTCCAGCATACAGAGATTTCTGGGACCACCTAGATACTTTCTGCATGGATTCAGAAATACAAGGGATAAAGTAAAATTTTGACCTCCTTCCTGCTTCTTCTCTGTCTGGCCTAAACCCAAGCTCTGCAGTACACAATATATTGCTTGTCAGAGTGCTCTCCTGCCAGAATAATTTGCAAACTCACAGCACCCTTGCAAGGTGGAAAGGAAATTTAAAAGCTGGCAACAAACCATCACTTGTTGGAGGAATCTCATGGGTCAGAGCTTACCTTTGGGTCTATGGTTTCTAAGTAGTGGGTCAAAGCAACACTGAGGCAGAGGACAGGATCTCCACACCCCCATACTGATGGGGGAATGGAGGCGACTCAGTAGTTATGCAACCTTCGTGTCACCCCTCAGTCTCAAAAAGCCAAACTCTTAATGTATTCAAAGCAGCAGAATTGTAAGGTCTCAAAATCACCTACACCTCCATCTCCCATCTAAAATCCCACAGGTTCAACCTGACTCTTTAGATACTTACATACTTTCTTAACATGGCCTTAAATAAGGCACATGTAACAGAAATTTCAGAGGTTGTGATTCTCCATGTCCTGAACAAACACCCTGCCTCCAGAACTGGTTTTTATTCCTTCTACAGTATCCTATTGTCTCCCTGCAATGTCTGCGGACACTGTGGCACCATTTGGGCAATCTCTAGTGGTCATCTTCTTTGCCATTTCAGAGTTTGTAATTTTTATTTTTTCTTGGTTTTGAAGTGGCTTATCTGGCACAATGTTATTACAATGTTATTATTTGCTGGCCCAATGAAAGTATGATTAAAGAAAAGAATATAAACAGGCTTTGGAAAAATATGTAATTTAAATTCTTGCTGATAAATTTAATTCTTCTGTAGACTGCCACTCAGTTTAGAATTAGAGATGGGCCTCAGTCAATTTTAACATCTGGACCCACAGCCACAGGATGAATTCACAATAGCTGTTGTCTTTACAACAGAATAAATTACGCACTTATTTAACCCTAAACTTCCCAGAAGTTGGTACATTCAGATGCCAGGGTGAACTGTGAAGTGTCAAGCAAATCTGGAGCCCTGCTGCTCTGCAGTTATTATTGACTTTACCTCCTGAGAGGACCCTGGGTGATGATACTTTCCAAAGTTACAGAGTACATCAGAGGAACACTCAGAAATGGCCCACTGATAAAAATGAAGTGTAAAACATCTTTTCTTCTACTACCACTACCTCACCTGAAACTCAACTCTCTTTTTCAGTGAATGTTTGAAGCAGAAGGATGAACTTCAAGCTCATTAAGCACAGTCTTCTGGGAACTATCAGATTTATTCATCATGAATTATTCTCAGCTGCCCTTCCTGGGAGGAGCAGGATGAAAGAACCTATAAGCTTTTTGTAATTGATTTGTGATGTGTCAGGTTCACAGAGCATAAAATAAAATAAAGAGTCTTCTATTAGGCTGCAGTAACCCAGTCACTAGTGCAAGCAAAAGCAAACAAAGAGCTTCCCTTAGCTCAAACACTGTGGTATTCTCAGCCTGTGAACATTGACTGACTTGCTATTATGCACATATAGCCAAGCTCCGGCCTTCCCCACGTTTGCCCTTTCAATAGCCACATCCTGACTAGCCCGCAATGCACAAACCCAGCAGGACCACCCAGGCTGGGAGTGTGAGAATGGCAGATGCAGGAGGGAGAAGAGCAGCTGTGGGCAGCTCAGAGAAGCACCCACTTCAAATGGCATAAAGTGCTGGATAAAAGATGCAGACATGGAGAGAGCTGGAATCCTCCAGGTCGAGGATATTCTCTCCCCACCAGCTTGGCTGGAAGCCACATTCCTACATTCCTGGCTCTGCCACAGAACAAGCCAGTGTTGTAGAGGCACAGGCCAAATGCTTTGTTGTGGGCAATGTATGTCAGGATAGCTTAAACAGAAAGCCAAAGTTTTACAGTTCCTCTGCTGGCCGTATCCTGGGACCTGAACTTCACAAATGATTACTAGGTCAAGTTATTCTGTAGCCCCTTTTGATACAACCCATTGAATTTAAAACTGTTTCTCTTACACTGGAAAAAATTCACTTGGATTAAAATACATTCTTCCTTATTGACATGTTTATGACTTGATTTAAAAATGTCATGACAATGGAACATCAGTGATTTTCTGCTGAGATTAGTAAAGAGAGTTTTACCGTGCAAGAAGAACTCTGAGATTCACTATTCCTTCACACAAAATATGACAAGAGACTCAACTTTCATCAGCAGTTTATATGCCACTAAAGTCTGTTTCTTTCATATGCTGAAACAGCAGAACAGATAAGAAGTAGGAACAGACACAGTGTTCTGGTATTTACTATATTTTAGCCAACCATGCCCTAGGTGAATTAGTCATCCACCTGTTTTCCACAGGGTTAGAGATACGGGAGTTTGATATTTGGGCATGGTGTTTTTGTGCTGTTATGGCTAAGACACACAGGCAAGGGAAGAACTGGGAGGCTGGTGCATTTTTCACTATATTCTTTCACAAACTCCTTTCCTTCTTCCTTTGTAAGGCCTAGGGAATACAGAGCTTGCCACTACCCCCAATACCATATAGGATCTTCCCTGGCTAGGTATGTAGGGGGAAAGGACAGATACATCAGACTGTCAAGATGAAACTTCATGATTACAACACAGAGACCCTGGAACCCAGAATATTTTACAATTTAAACTTTTACTGCATTTTTTCTTTTGGTACAGTGTCCTTAGTGGTTGCAGTACAGGGGACAACTAGGTTGCCTTTACACCAGTAAACTAAGCAGATGCAGCAAACTTGTGTGATTCTTGATCAACTGCCTTCACTGTTCAACTGTTTAAGAAGTTGGGCAGTGGGGTTTGGCTTCAGCTGAAGCCAGGTAGGGGTCTCACAGACAATTCCCAGGTATGCTCCCAGGAGTCAGTCATAAGCAGTGGTCTGGATACAGCCCACGTGGGTTGTAGGAGGGAAAAACTGCTTAACTGCATAGACACAGCTATTCTGCACCAGTTAAACTTGGTGCCAAAAATGCTTTTTGTTTCCTAATATAGGAAATTGCTAGTACACATTTAGCCTGAAAAGCCTGGCCTTGTCATGCTGAAGACACTGACAGAAATGGAATATAAGAAGGTTTAGCTTTCAGATACATTTTTTCCTTCCCCTCATTCCTTCTGCTCTCTCTCTCCCTGCAAAATCTGTTTATACAGTCATGCAGTGGTCTGAAATATATTAAAATCTGTGTGTTATTTGGGTCCATATGAGAAAAAATGAGGTAGGTTTAGGTCTAGGGGGCTAGGGGTGGGACACAGCAAGAGCTGTTGATCATGAAAATACTGAGATAGCAGAAGTGACAAACAGCAATAATCAGAACGGACATTTCTGTGTGTGAGCAGTACAACTGTAATTTCTTTTTAGACAAGTATCTACCACAGGCTCATTTACTATGAATTGGACATCTCTTTAATATTTTTTTTTTTTATCCTGAAGTGGGCAATACAGGACAACTCCAAACTTTTTTTTTTTTTCCAACCAGTTTCCCTTCAGTTTTTCAGTCTGAGATCAAAACTTTTGAAGAAAGTTTGTTTTCGGAAACAAGATCTGAACCAAAGGCCATTCAGAATAACTTTCTTCATGGAAACTGTTCTATTTCTGTTAAATTTGATAACAGCTTGTTTTTACAAAATAAGACACTGATGCCAAATTGAAGCTGGCAATATCATTTAAAGATGTGTCACTCTGGATATAAACAGGAAATGTTTAGAGTGCTGATCCAATGATTAATGAATGTTTCCACATCTATATAGCAGCCAATTTTCCCTTTTCTTGGACATTACTCCATTACATAAGCTACAGAAGGGCCAGAACTTTGGTCCCATGTATTGAAGTATACAAAAAATACTTCTGTACAAATGCTGGCATGATTTTCTCCCTTTGAAATCAATTACAGGCATCTTCACTGACTCCAGTGGGAGTGAGAATCAAGCCAATGTCTGAAAGGTTCTCTGCTCACACCTCTTTTTCAGGGCCAAAGTAGTTTTCTTCTGCAGGAATTCTCAGCCTTCCCTCAGTTCATTCATAGACACCACTCCTTAATAGTCTGACTACAGTTTAGTGAGAAACCCCTCACTTTCCTCTCTGTTAAACACCCTAATATTTTTTACTGACTGGAGGAAAAAGAGTGAATTTGACTGAGTAGTTCTGAAGCTATTGTATGGATCTAGACAGACACTCACAGTAGTCTTTTTAGGCTGCCCAAAATCTAAACACACATTAGAAGGGAGTCTAACAACAGAGCTCTCTAGTTGCCTGATCTAATTGTCTGACCAAAAAGTACCAATTTAGGATAACAATAGCAGAGGGCAGAACTTGCTAACTAGTACATGCTGTACCCAGACCAACAGACCAGTGAAAAGAGAAAAATAAAGGAGTATGTATTTTTGTCATCTTCTCTATTCTTTTTGTAAAGACATAGAAACCTCAGGCACCCAAGGGAGCCCAAGACCTTCAGGACAGCTGCTTAACTTGGCACTTTAAGCTGGAAGTCAAGCATATCAGCATTTATTTAGTGGAATTTCTGAGAAGCAGAAACTGCATTGACCAGAGCCTTTGTAGGCAAACTGAAGAGAAATATCAGGTGGAAAAAGAACAACGTGCTAGTGTTTTTCTAGGGAACTCACAGACAAGTTGAGACTCACCCTTGAGAGCCAGCCAGGTACTCACTCCTATGCTTCTGCAAGGTGTCAAGAGATCTCTGCTTATGCTGGAAGGAGTAGGAGGGAGGAAGGCTTCACAGGAGACAGCATTACAAGTCAGCATTTGGTTTCCTTTTGTCTATTCTCATTGGAGATGTTTTTCTTCAGTTTTATCAAGCCCAAGACTGCCAAAAACTGCTTTTGCCATAAAATTTTGGATATCCAAGCTCTCAAGTAGTCCTTGTGTGAGGAGGAGAAATCTCTATATAAACATTCACCTACAACACAAAAACTGGCTGAGGTAATAACTTGGCAGGTAAACTCTCTTATGTAAGAGGAGTTGCCCCAACCTCAAATGTCTCTACTACATAGCTTTCAGGAATGAAGGGTGTTTAAAGATAATAACTCACTGTGTAATCTTTAACTTGCAAAAACGTGACTGTTCATATCTGAAATGGGTTGCCTTAGGAGGAAAAAAAAGAGAAAAGGCATGCTTAACCCTCTTTATTAATGCTAGGTAGGCAGGGAAAAGCTGTGTGTAATATATAGCTTTATTCTACAGTAATACATGCATTGCACATATATTATGTATATATTATGTGTATGTAAACCCCTTTAAGGAGTTTTTAGCCCTCCCATTAAGGACCTGACCTGAAGTTTGCTGAAGTCCATGGAGCTGCATTGACCTAAATGACTTTGGATAACTACTAGTCCCAAGTACTTAAATTTAGAAGTCTCCAGTAATGACCATAAAAAAATGAGTTAATTAAGGCTTTAAACTGAAGTGAGACTGGGGTGCTCTGAAAGTCTGGCTTGTTTCTTGAGGCTCAAAGCACTTCTCTTCTGGTTCTAACCAAAAGACTGCCTCACCTATTTGAAAAACAATCCAAGGCCCTTGTTGTTCTTAGCCATGACACTGACTTTCATTCGCAACCAAGTAAATAAACTGAACTCTGTGTTTATCCTTTCTATTTTCCCTGTTCTGCTTGAGTGTGGGAGAATGTGTGTATTTTCATTTCTTTATTTATTCTGTGATCACTTTTTGCTTGCTAAAACCACAGCTTTCAGAGTCATACCTGAGTGTTCCCAATATAGTCAGATACTATTCAGGGAACAGACAGCTTTTATTCTCCCTGCTCAAAGAGGTTGGCTATGTTGTAATGTATCTGTATCACTGTTTCTTTTTCAAGCACAGGCAGTTATTTGCTCCATTACATCCCAGTGGACAGCTGTCAGTTTAATTGTCTCCTTCTCATTTAAGCAACTTGTGCCATCATACTGTAAGTATCACAGATGTAGTCAAGAATAAAGCACCAGGACTCTGGTTAAAAGAATGGAGCTGCATTACTGGCACACATAGAGTTATATATTTGGAGAAAAAAGAGAAAAGATATTAATCTGTGCAAAATAGCAGTATATTCAACCTAAGAGTTAGGATGCACTGGTTTTAGCCCAATATGAGCTAATAGGAATATAGAATTATACTGCATTGGAGCATTTTTGTTCATTACCAATGATTAAAATATTCTGCAATAAATTCTATTCAGTATTCTCTTTTCAATGAGATTGAAATAATGTCTTTGAAATATAGCCTAGACAGTTTGAATTCTCCTGTAATTGGAACAGAGTCATTTGGAAAAACAACAGTGGTAACAGGGCTTTGACTAGACCTTTCAGTGTACAATGAAGACTGGCTGTCCCTTAAAGGAACAGGAGCCAGGAGCTGAGCATAATACAAGACTGGCAGAGCAAAGCCCAGATCCCACACTGACCAAGTAAGATGAGCAGCACAGGATCAGAGATGGTAGCCAAAGTCAGCAAAGGATCCAGATTATTGGGTGAATTCATGGTAATAGGGCAGGTCTGAGGTCAAGCCACGAAGTAAATCCACAGATCAGGAGGAGGATAAGACTTGATGAGGGCAAGCCAGGGCAGGATGCAGCTCAGCAAAAATGGAGCAGGTCCAGAACAATGAGACAGGTCTGGGAACAAGCAGAGTCAGTCAGCAGATAGGGATCAGTGGGATCCACTGCTAGGCTGGGCCGTGCAACTCCAAACTATCAGTATTCCCACAACGTAATTCCAGCAGGGACTAAATCACTAACAGGAGCTTAAAAGAGACACCTAGCTGCAAGGGCAGAGTGTGTGTGTGGAGATCCCAGGGGAGGCTGGCCAGTGCAGTTAAGTCCTGTGGGTACACCACGGGGACTGACGGGATCCTGTCTCAGTAGCCACAGTCCTGAGGATTAACTGAGTAATTCAGTCTGTAGCTACTGATCCTGCGTGTATGAGGAGTCAGCTCCTCCTAAATTCATAATCTGCTCATATGATTTTTTAATAAAAATCACATATAATATTTTAAATCTTTCCATTGTGAGTTTATTTATGTAATGAATGTATAGCATAATTTTAAAGATGTGATTTGATTTTTCTTTAACTATTTTTGCACTGCAGTTTGACTCACTCCTGCCTTCTGCTCAGCCTTCATTTACTCTCATGCTGACATTATTGGAAGAAAATTCCTTTTCAGTAGCAAAAGAAAACATTTTTCTCCATGCCCTTGTAACCATACTACTGTTTTTGGTGGATTGAGCTATCTGATGTATTACTGTTCATGGTCAAGAAGCCATCTGTCACACAAGAATTCTTTTCAACCAGTGAATATTTGGATGCAAACTTCAGCCAAAAACCGTTTCAGAAATAGAGATATCAGGTCAGAGCTACCGCATGCTCTGTTTTTTCCTGCATGCTCTAAAGAAGGGGTTTTATGATGGTATTCAGTCATGACCTCGATAATGAAACAGACTCTCCATAACAGGAGCACCAAAAGTAACACTGCAGCAAGGGCAGGGAAGAAAATGAGGACTCAGAATGATAACCAAAAGTAAAAGGCTGTTTTATCTGTCTCTAAATTTCAAAGAGTGTGAGAGCAGGTCTTGTGTGTGTACCACTTTGTAATATTTGGTCCTGTGTTCTTTCTAGCATGTCTGGTTTGAGTCTCCAAATAAACAACCCAATATTTCACAGTAGCATTTACAGTCGGCACTCTCATTTCAGGCTCTCATTCAGAGTTAAACACAATCAAGAGTTCAAGAATGCAGGGTCTTACTTTGGAATTGTTACAAAGATTCCGTGTTTATTAACATACAGTTCACATCAAGATGCTTCCAGTTATACCAAGCACCATCTCCTTTGTTTTTGTGTTCGTAAGACACAGGCACAGGGTGTATGGCATTGCTCCAGAAGCCCCTGTCCCTTGCCAGTATACATGTAGACTGAAGGTTAAATGAATGGGAGATCTTGCAGATTTATAACCATAGTAAGATCTTTTTTTTCACACGATAAATTTTGAACTTTAGGAGCTACTATAGTCTTCTACATCCAGCTGCAGCTGCTACACCACTCAGGAGGAGAACAGTAGAAGGGGTATAAAACATTTCGTTTCCATTTATACCACACACAGCTGCAGAAAAATAAGCCAAATAGTGTAAGCACACCTGAGCTGGATATAGTCAAGCATTTTCTCTGCTGAATAGGACCATAATTTTCACTGGATTGTTTCAACTCTGGAAGTTTGTGTCATTGTATATGACATGGAGATGATTAGTTCAGCAGCCTTCTCTTGTTAATACATCCCTGAAGCAAAACAATATCCTCATTTCTTGTTAGGGAATGATCCAGAAAACTTGTTTGTCCTGGCAGTGCTTTGCATGCAAGTTAAAACTTAGCTATTCATCTCCTCACCTTCCTGTCTCAGGAGATTCTGTATCTGTAAAGAACAATAGCCTGTCAGCTGCTACAGTCTGACATACTTTTCTGAAGAAATCAGACTTGAAACCATGAGAAGAATGCTTTTTCCCATAGCCCTGCCTTTTATTTCTATACTTACTTAGTCTGGTGGCTACTTTTCCACCATGCCTTTCCTTATTAAGAACCACTAATCAAGCTTTGTCCATCCCAACATTTGGAGGACTGTTTCACCTGTGTGTACCTCAGCTTCTCCTCAGTGTAAGACTAACAAGGAATTATGTTAGTGGTGCATAGACAGACAGAGACATATTGTCAGGTAACACACATACTCTGCATAGAGATTAAAAAACCCCAAACAACAACAGTAAAGAGAGAAAATACTCATGATTTTTTACATTTCTATGGAACAAGGTAAGGGGGGGAAAGTAAGGTTTGTCCTGTGTGTGGTGCTGAGAAAAGCACTGCTGTTCTGTACCCCAGGGGTGGAAGACTACAAAGCCAGTAACACAATGGACTCTAAAGAGCAGCCACAATAATGAAGCTTAAATCTTAAGGAAAAAAATTCTTCCAAGAAAAATGGTGAAGATATAGCATGGCTAGGTTACAGAACTCAAGGGTGAAATCTCCATGTTTGGAGGATTTAAAGAATAGGCTATGAAAATTTCTGTTAGGAATGGCAAATGCTCTGTTTTAAGGAAGAAGATGATATTGACCCAGGAAAAAGAGAAGGTTGAAACAGCCTTTAAGGGTCTTTTCACAAGACTATTTTCAAGTTCTTTCTCTGTCAGCACAGACGATGCACAACCTGGAAAAACGGGCTTATTAGAGGAGATTAGAAGAAGTTGACCTTTGAATTTTATGAAAGAGATTAGAAACTCCACAGGGTCATTGTCTTAGTATGTGCCACAAAGAGGAGAGTTCTCGTTTACCTGAGTCACAATTTAATATATCAAGGATCTGGGCAAGTGTTTGTTGTGGGAAGTTGTTCTTAGAAAATATTAAAATATGATAAGAGTGCTGATGGCACATCCCCACAGTAGCACTTGGGGTGGCTGTTAACATTATTGCTTATGAAAATCTGTCCTCAGTTAATTGTCTAGGTTCCCTCTAGAGTCAGTGGGAGAAACAGATGGCTCTTGAGGTGATAGGGCCCATCATTCTTAGAAATGTCAGCCTTCAGTGCCTGTTTCTCTGTTAACTGCAGAGTGAACCTACACAACCACTGAACACTAAAGATGGAATGATGTAAAACAAATTTCTCCCATAAGGTCTTTACATTGATGTGTTTTCTGAAAAATAAGGTATAGCTCAACTGCAAGGAGGAATTTATACTTCTCTGTAACTGTAGAAATCAAAATAAATTCCCCATGATCTCCATGTATCAGAGCTCCATACATCAGTCAGTGATCTGCAAAACATCAGATTTTACTGAAGTAATTTAGTCCCATCCACATTTGGGTTCTATTAATCAAAAAAACCCAAAAAACAAAAAACAAAAACAAACAAAAAACCCCAAAAAACAAACAAACAAACAAACAAACAAAAAACCCCAAAAAACAGAGGCAAATTAGATCTCATAGTTTTTACAAATAAGAATTAATACACAGAGATCATAAAGATCAGATTTTTCACATTCATGAGGTTGATATAGATAGCACATTCTTTGAAAGACATGTTATTTTTATTACCTGATAGTACAGTTAATAAATTTGAGAAGGGATGCAGGACATTGTAGTTTGCAGGAAGAACTTAGTGTAGCTAAAAATGAGCAAAAGATAAATTTTAGGACTATACAACATCCATAATAAAAAAACCCAACCAAACCAAAACATGAGGAGGTTTTCTCATTAAGCAAATCATCCAAAGGGAAGAGCTGTGTAATGATTATGACTTATATGAAAACTAACCTAAGTTTTCCATGTTGTTGAGAAACGCTCTGTGGCAGGGAACTTCAGCACCTTTGGTTCCCACTTTCTGTACTGATGAATTACATAAGATGGTAGCTATAGCCAGTGCCTGTAAGCTGCCAGTGAATTCTCTCACCACTGCTCACAGTCCTGTCTCACAAATGCACCAGCTAATGACTTACTGGATTAAATCATCTGAGTCTGAAGAGATGCTGCCTCAGAAAGAATCGAGCAGGTATTCAGCTGGACTTAGTATCACCAAGTTGACAGGCCAGAATGTGTTTGTTTAAAAGTACAATTGAAAAGATCTTACACACAGCTCACCATTTTGTAGAATCTGGATGAAAATGATGTTACCCATTTTATTTTGTTCTAGAGACAGATGTGCTGGACTAATGATTAAAACCCATCTGGAGTTAAAAGTTACCTGACACTATGCCTTTCTAAAAATCCTACTCCAACACTGCATGTATGTCTTAAGTAATGCCTCCAAAGTAACAAACACTGTTGGCTCTAGGATTGTCTACTGATTTCCTGACCCTGAAGATGCAGGTATCTGGATAGGGAGAGCAGTGCAGTGGAGACTGTGGGCATATAGCCAGAGCAGAGGAAGCTTCCCAATGTTTCCAAGCCAGCTAGACTCAACTGGTGTTTCCAGAGCCAGGCCACAACACAGCCTTTCATCTTCCCTGTGAGCTGTTTTGTTGAGAAAGCATTTTCCTTGCTGCACTGCTTGAGGCTGGCCATAGGACAGAGGTGTCAGAATGTTCTGTCTGTAGGGGTGGACAGGCTCCTTCACGACCTGTGCACCTGCCCAGCCCAGCACACTGAGAGCAGCTGGAAAGAGCAAGGCAGATGTGCTATGCCCCTGCCAGGAGATCAAGAGAGGTTCACACAGTATAATGCAGAAACAGAACAGATTTTTTGTGATTCATGCCTTCATTTCCTTCATGGTGAGGCAAAGCCTTACTAGAATGTAGACTGATTCCCTTCCAGAAACCAATGTTTCTTAAGACTTGCTGATGAGAGCAAGTTTCTGTTGCTTTGAAAGAAATCAGTAAAAAAAATGACAAGGTGACACAAAACTTATCTCAGCATTTCATGTAGCTTTGTTTACCATGGAAGACCTGTTTTACTCAAAGATTCAGAAATTTAAAAGAATTGTCTTTCTGGTACTGCTTTTCTTTTCTTTTCTTTTCTTTTCTTTTCTNTTTTTTTTTTTTTTTACTTGTGGTTTTTAAGAGAGTTGTACTGTAGACAGAAACCAGCTAGCAAAGGGCAGAGACAGCAATCAGGAATGATTACACCATACAAAAATGTCAGTGGCATAACATGATTTAACTGTGATGCCACAAATTATAGATGAATGTAGAGGCAGAAAAAAATCAAAAGCAGAAAACACACTGTACCCTTTATATTCAGATCTCCTGGATTTTTCCAAGTTCCTTAGACCAGCTCCAGGCATTTACAGAAACTAGCTTTTTGCACTTCATCCCCTGAGAAATGGGTCTACAGTAGAAAAGCTGACTGGAGAACTCACGATTAAACAAACTCTCATCCTGAAAGTTCAGATAGTTCATATTTACTGACATCCAAAGAGCAGATTCCTAGACCAAATGTGCTTATGTAAAGAGGTTGGAAGCCGTGTGTAAGAACAGAATGTTCAAAGGACATACATAACACTGGGGTTCAAAGGCCTGAAACAACATGACCTCTAAAATTCTGCTCCAGACAAAAAGAAACATGTAAAACAAAGACCTGGAGGAGGAAAGGGAGACATGGAAGCTTGCTGTCAGTGTTTTGTTACCTGTCCTTTTTTAGTGATGGACTATCAGCATGTGCTTGAGCTGAGATCCACCTGAGTGCCAAGGACAGTACCAAAACCATGGGGTGTCCTGCTCCTGCATGCACTTACTGAGGCCTAGGAAGACCCTGGAGACTCTGGAGGGTCTCTGCCTTTGCTCCATAGCAAGCTTATGTAATACAGGGCAAAAGTGTTTTGAATTCATGATAAGAGACATCCAGAGACACATGATGGACAGCGTTCCTGTTCTGAGAAAAAAATCATTAAGGTTTCATCATCTGGTGTTTGTCCACCTAGGAATGAAAACTAGACAGTCATATTTTTCCTTCAGAAGTAATCCAAACCAGCTAACAACCAAAGTGAAACACTAGTGAATCCATTTCAGCTGCTCACTTTGCTTTAACTCTCCTGGTAGATTTATGTAATTTCTGTGAGCAAAGGAAGAACATGCAGTGCACTTCCATAGTCAGAGTCAAGCAAGACAAGCCAATGCTTTCTTGGGCTTCCCCCATTTCACTTTAGGATTGTGTCTGGCTTCATCCTAGACTATGGCAGAAGTTTTACTGGTTCAGATAAATGGCAATCTTTGCCTTCAAACCCTGCTACTGCCCATCCAAACCAGTTTACTACTGCTTGAGGAAGACAAGAGTCAATTGTTTTCAAACACTTCCTCAGGACCCTGCATTGGCAGGTTGCAAAGCATTTTTTGTTAAAGGAATAGATCATTCCTCACAATACTATTTAATACTAGCACTGCAATCTTTTGTGTACAGACAGGGGAGGGTGAGGTGTAGCAGAAACAGCATCTCTAGAGCCTACACATTGGGTACTAGGAAAGGTTTAGAAATCTTTTTCTGAGGTTAGTCAGGTACTACTGCTGCAAGTACCTTCTTCCTATACAGCCTCTTGTGTGAGCAGTGGCAGAAACAGGTATGTTGTCTCCTTCAGCTTCTCCATGTCTTACTGAAACCACTAAGTACAAATTCATGTACTTGCCAGAAAACTCTTCAAACTCAAGGGCTTAAAGATCTCAGGTGAAGGACAAACCTCGGACAATTCTGGTCCCTGGTAGATATTTGCCTGTTTGTCTGAACTGTTTTCTGATGGAAACAATTTTGAAAATGCAATTCTGGAATTCCCCAGAAAATGGAGAAAACAATTCCCACTCAACTGCAGAGTACACAGAATGACTAGTGAAATCTTTGCAATCCCTCACAATCTTCATAAAAAGCACGTACATGATGTGTCCCTCAACAACAGGTAAGGCACATAAAATGAGAAGATACTCAGGTGACACAGCCAGTCACTACAGGGACAAAACTTCATAGAAAAGCTACTAAAAATTTTAGGGCAATGCATGTCTCTTCATTCTGTCATGCTCTTCTTTCACTCCAGTGTTTTGTCAACTGAGTCTTTTTTTCCTCTTGAATAACCTTATTGAAAATAAAATGCATGAAATCTAGGTGCAGCCTTGTCTTCAGCTAAAAAAAATAACCCTTTGAGGCTGTCACAGAATCACATCTTATTAAGAACTGCATGAATTATCAAGACCAAAAAAACTTGGCCAGCCCAACAAACCCTGCCAAACAAGGGTGATGCCACCAGCCAGCAAACATGTAGTGGCCCATCAGGTTGCTATGGTAATGGCTAGATTTTTTTTTTTTTTTCTTTTAACTCCCATGCTTTTTTCCAAAACCACCACGAGAACTACATGACAATGTGAATCTCTCTAGTGATATATTAACTTGTCTCAGTTGGCAAATCCTTCAGTTCTTCCTAAGAGGTTCAGAGATGGTTGTAACTCGGCCCTTGCGTCGGCAGTGGGGTGTGCGATAGAGAAATGGCCTAATTCTCGTTTGTGACAAAGTGCTTATGCTGATATAGCCCCTAATATAGGTGTGATGATAAAGCTCCTGACAACAGTACAACACTGTTCTCTTCTAATACAGAAACGAGCTTTACTGATACAGTTGCATTCACACCACAGCCAGTCTAAACTTGGAAGTTTTACTGGCAGAGAGAAGCTGGTTAAGAGTGTGGGGAAAAAACATCACACACCTCTCTGACAACTGCAGTGGCAGACACTCTAGAGGAGTCCCTGGATAGACAAAACAAGTTTCCACAGGATAACTGCAGCTGTCTGTGTATACTTTGCCCACATGAGAAGTAAGGTAGTTCGAATCAGCTTAGCTCCCTTTCACTGAGGTTGACCCAAGGTCTAAAGCCATGGTCATACCAGTCTAAAAGTGAATAAAAGTCATTGAATTCCAGGAACTGGTAAGTGCAGTAACAGCAAAACAACTCATTTGCCAGTGTACATATCTTTTCCCTGAGGAAGGAAGTGCACCACTATAACTACTATAAATAAGGCCTGAAGAGCCTGGGTTGTATCTATTCGACTATAACAGGAAAGTTAAAATAGTCCAGAACTTGGGCTAATCTGAGGCCACTTTCTGAGTAAAGATGACTGCATTAAGAGATGCAGTAAGAGATGCTTTAGCACCATGAATCACAATGTATTTGAGCAGATCACTAAATATACTAAGCCATGGGGATTTATTAGATGGTAGAAATAACACTGTTGTATGAGAGAATGAAATTTCAGACTTGGGCAATGTCAGGCAAGCTGTACTCAAACAGCAAAGGTGGTTCTGAAGAATGGCAAAGTTGGATATCTCATTTGTGACTCTGAAGCTGGGTAGGTTGCAAAATCTTCCTTACTGCCTAATCTACAATACTCTGCCATGTACAATTTCCCTCCCATTGTTTTAAGGGACTAAAATTAGTGCAGAGAGTGACTGTGGAAAACACATATGGAAATAACGAAACTTGGCTGAGCATGGCTTTTTGCTTTTCTTTTTTTTTTTTTTTTTAACTTGTGTGTTGTGCTTTCCGTGAAAATTAAATTAGAAACTGTTTACCTTAGATCTTGACCATCCTACTAGACACTGTGTACTTCTGAAGCATCCTCTAGGGATAACTTTTTCAGACCAAAGTTAGGCAAATGAGGTGTTCAGTACGAAACAGTCAAAAACTTTATGATGGTGTTTCATTTAGTATTTCAGTGATGCTTTTTTATCACTAGAAGTTGAGCGAATTAAGATGTCAAGCTCCCAGCACAAGGTTATATCTTCCATCCAGATCTCCCTGTGCTCTTACTGCATGCTTCCCACAGCACGTCCCAAGCACATCGCTTTCCTTCCTCCTGACTCTTTGCCTTCACAGCCACAACAATCTAGAACGTCGCTTTCTCCTAGCAGCACTCATCACTACACTATAATATCCCTAGAGGGCCATGAGTGTACCAAGAGGCCTTAATTAGGCAAAATGAGGCTTCATCCACCTCCTAATAAATATATTCTTCCATTCCATTCCACCTTTTCAGTTTCTAGGTATGGCAGTCCAAGAATGGCTTTCAATACACTTGTTATTGAGAAGTCCTCTACAGTTCACAAGAAAGCATCTGGATGACGCTCTTAGTGATATGATTAATTTTATGTTGTCCTATGAGGATCAGGGAGCTGGACTCAGTGATTCCTAAAGGTCCCTTCCAACCTGAGATCTTCTATGACTCTATGAAAAACAGGAACCTAGGAGGTTCTACCTTACAAAAGGTTCACTACCTTACAAAAAAACACATAGGCTAAAAGGCTTTGTGTACCATCTCTTGTCAGTGCTGGTAAGTGTGGACTGGGAGAAGGAGAAGAGGAAATGAATCATTGCACAATCAATCAAAAGGTGCCAGACAAGCTTTCAGGGCAAATACAAGTCAGTATGACAGATCTGTGCACACAAACCAGTGGAGAGACAGAGCGGTTTGTGCAGCGTTTCACTGCGCACAGCCCGAGCTCCCAAAGGCAACCTTCACTCGGGAAGAGCTGTTTGACCAAGGACACAGGGGCTGACCCTGCTTCAACACATATTTCTGTGAAACTATCTGCACCAGAGGAAAAACATGCAAGACAGAAGCCCAGGAGGAGAATGCAAAGTCAACATGTGGGTTAATTGGAGGGTGGAGTGAGTGAGTTATGAAGTCCCAGTATACTGAAGTCTGTACTTAACTGCTCAGCAAACACAGCAGTGCAGTGCTTTTGAATGCTCATTTGCCAGTAAGTGTGACAATCAGGATGCCATAGCTCAGAAGGGAGGCTGAGTATATATTCTTTCCTTATATGTAGCTGATGGCTGTCTTGCAAATTACGAGAAATGTGGCTCTTTCCTTTAAAAGCAAAAATGAAAATGGGCTTTTTGTCAGCAGAGATATACTAGAACTCCCATTAATCTCACTTTCTTGTCACTAAAAAGCAGAGTTCAAACATCCTGCAACCTCTACTGATAGCTAATAACTTGGCTCTCTCAGAGCTAGGAATAAAAAAAAGTAGAATTCTTACCGGAAAAATCAATGCTGTTCTTCCTCTTAATTGTATCTTCAGTGTAGTGCATATATTGGATGCAAAGGTTTGTACACTATTTTGACAGCACTCCACAAAGTAAAAAGCAGTAGAGACTGCAACTGCAGCATCTACTGCTTGGTGAGTAGAGGAGATTCTATTTCTTGTGTAATGCAGCTTCCTAGAGCATCTCCACTGCTACTTATGTGTCTGCTCAGTTGTTGAAACTTAGACATTCACACTATTTGAAAAACTGATCCAGTGACATAAAAATCATCCAGTCCCACTGTTAAACTGTTCCTAATACTTTTGCATTTACTTTCCCTTATCCAAAATCATGTCAGTTAACCTGAAAAATGTACATGTATTCCAAGTATGTAGGAAGACAAACTATACCAGTAATTATTTATAATTCACATGGGCTGTCTAACTTTGCAGCAGTAACACAGCACTCTTAATACACACATAATTGTTTAAAAATAGTCACATGGAAGGATAATGATAGTGACAGATGAGAACAAAAACAAATGTAAATGCTGGCAACTACTTCCATAAAGATCAAGTGATTGAAGGTTCACAAGAAACAACCTCATAATCAAAGTGGTGGGAAGGTAGACTGATCAAAGCAAAATCATTACAGCCTGGGAAATCTGAACTTCTTGTTAATTATGCTTCAAGCTTTATTGCCAATTAAGTAAAGGCAGTTTTTTGATATTGTCATGCATGATTTCTAATGTATGCCATGACTCATGGGGTAAACATTGATTTATAACACTGCCTTCAATTTTGCTAGCCCTTCACATAAGAAGAGGTCTGACAATCACCAGTGGGACAATGTCTTTCAATTAGAAAGGGCCCAAAAAAAGGCTGTATGCCCAGAACATCAAAAGCACTGATCTATGTTTGTGGTGGCTTTTCATTCCTGTCAGATGGGAATAAAGTGCTTTTGCTGAACAATACAAATAACTGTTCAAACAAAAAACTGACTCCTGTATGCACCTACACACATTTACCATGCTCTCTCCTAGGTATTAAGTCATACAGTCACATAATTACAGAATGGTTTTGATTGGAAGAAATCTTAGAGATTATCTAGTTCCAACCCCCTTTGCCATGGGCAGGGACACCTTCCACTAGATCAGTTTGCTCAAAGCTCTATCCAACTTGGCCTTGAACACTTCCAGGGACAGGGCATCCACATCATCTCTGGGCAACCTGTTACAGTGCCTCATCACTCTCAGTAAAGAATTTCTTCCTAATAATTAACCAAAACCTGCCTTCTCTTAGCTTAAGGCCATTCCACCTTGTCCTGTCAATACATGTCCTCCTAAGAAGTCCCTCTCCAACTTCCTCGTAAGGTCCCTTCAGGTAGCGGAAGGTGCTATAAGGCTTCCTTATAGAGCTTTGTCTTCTCCAGGCTGAACAACTTCAGTTTTCTCAGCCTGTCCTCAAGGAGAGATGCTCCAGCCCTCTGATCTTCCTCTTGGCTTCCTCTGGACCAGCTACAACAGGTCCACGCTCTTTCTGTGTTGGGGACCCCAGAGCTGGATGCAGGGCTCCAGGTGGGTCTCAGCAGGGTGGAGCAGAGGAGCAGAGTCCTCTCCCACAGCTGCTGCCCACAGTTCTCGGGATGCACAGTTGTGCAGTTGGCTTTCTGGGCTGTGAGTGCACAGGGCCAGCTCATGTCCAGCTTCTTACCCCCAGAGTCCTTCTTGGCAAGGTTGTTCTCAGTCCATTCCCCATGCAACATATATTTGTCGCTGGGATTGCCCTGATCCAGGTGCAGAACTTGGCACCTGGCCGTGTTGAACTCCAGGTGGTTTACACCAGGCCATTCACATGGTTTGCAGCAGCCCACGTCTCAAGTCTCTCTAGTCTAAGCCTTGAACTGAAGGCAGCTACAAGGAATCAAATTATTAATCAGAAATAAAATCTGTGGCATTTATATAAAAACATTCACACCCCTGGCCCAGACCCCATTCAGCCTCTCCATGCTACACAATCCACCCTTTCCATATGATGATCCACTGCCTCGCTGCTGCCTGGTCCTTCCCTAGGCATGCAGTTTCCCATTGCACAGTCAATGGTCACAGGGTCTCTCTGGAGAAGCAACATCTGCACCTGTCCTACACTTGACCTGGATTTAAGAAGTGCTCATGGGACAGTGCTAAATCCTTTTAACCTCCCAGCTGTCATCTATGCAGCTTGAGAGGATTGTTTATTTAGAGTCATACTCTGGAAATCACACTCTGGCACAAGCTGCCAAAGCAGATCCCAGCTGCTCAGTGGGAACCATGGAACTGGACCGGGCCAGCTGGTTCTTTTCTCCAGAAGATACATTGGGGCTGTTCAGAAGGTCACAGAATAATTCCATATCTGCAATGTAGTCCATAAAGATGAGAGAACCAAAATTGTTTTCCCTTACTTTTATGCTGCTGCAGTACCTTGCATATCCTCTTTCCAGTATATACTGAACAGTTCTACCTGACTGCTCTATTGCTTGGTTTACGTAAAAATAAATCATGCAAATGCCTGTAACATTACCTCACCCTCCCTCTATAACTGGCTTCTGAAGTTCTTCCCTTTGCCAGACTTGCCTAAAAATCAGTCATGTTGGTGCAAGTCAGATTTCAAAAACATGCCTTATTATCAGACATCTCTTTCACGCAGACAGCTGTACATTTTTATGTAAATGTCAATGGAAAACTCAACCTAATGCCTAGTTCACTTGTTTTGTGTACTTTTCACTTTTATTAATCTACACAAGTTCATATTTCCCTTTATATGTTTAAGAAATAGATATTTCCTTGTATCTCTGCCTGCACGTAAGTTATACATACACTTGTACAAATGACTTCTTTTGTAAAAGCAATTCCTTCCCCATCAAATTCAATTATTTCCACTTTAAAAATGAGGGAAAAAAAATGAAAACAGGCTATTACAATATTAGAAAATAAATGGTCCTTTCATTATGTAAAAGCATTAGGGTGTCTCCAAGGTACTCCAAATAAAATAATTTATAGTAAATGAGATTATTATTGCTGGGAAAAGAACCACTTAAAGTCAGTTTTCTGTGGGAAAAACCAAAACATACTAATCCAATAGGGGTGCTCAGAAACATACAGCAAATATTTAAAAGCTTCAAAGATCCAAAACAACAAGGGAAAAACACATGCTGAGGAAGTAATTTGGAACAGGATATTTCTGTTAATCCTTATAATAGGATGCTAGCCTTACTGTCTTGAAAATAAGAATAGGAAGCCTATTTTATCACTGTGTTCTTCCAGTTTATACCAACTTGTCCAAAAGTAGTTCTACCAGCATAATTGTGGAGTAATGCAGTGTTGAACCAAGCTTGGATACAGGGACCTGAAATAGAAATTGTTGAGCATTGTGAAGATGTGAATTGCTGTCTGAAAATCTCATAAACAGACCTCTGTGGCTGCTATGAGAGAAGCAGTCATGTCAGAACAAATTTGGCTCAACATACTGCTACAGCAATCAGCTAGTAATGGCTCACCATCCAAAGATAGCACTACTACAAAATTAGTAACTCAGCTATACAGCCACATAGCTGAACAGTTAAAAATCCAAAATGAACCTTGAAAATCACAAATACATGCATAATAGTCCCTAGATATAGACATCAAGGAATGCATCAGAAACTGATCTGTATTCCTTGCCATTTTTACTTTCCAAGTATGACAGTCTTCTTCTTCCACAGAAGCTCTCCATGCCCTGCCAAATGTGCCAGCTGCAGTTCTTGAGTCAAACAGGATAATGGCATTTGGATGTGCAAGATCAGTAGTGCAAAACAACCTGTCACAGGGACTTTGAGGAACAGTCCCTATCCATTACAAAGTACATTCCACCTGAACTCAGTCTCATCTCAGACTCGTGCTTTCACATGCTCTGTTCTGGCTAACCTGAGAGGGTTTATGAAGCACTGTAGGGGCTCAGGCTATTCATCCCAAAAAACTACAGATCTGCCACCAAGTTTTGCATATCTGATGTTCATGCTTATTAGCCACTGTTCCTCTGCCTCACCTATTGAAACACTGAAAGGAAACTTTTCTGGTTTTGATTTTCTGTATGACTGTTAATGCAGAAAAACTGATTAAAGCAAAAGCACATGGAGGTGGAGAAATTCTTAACAGCCACTACTGGGTCTCTTTTACCCATTTATATGGCATAGAGATCAATTCAAATGCTAGCATTTGCATGTAAAATGACTCCTAGCATAACTGCTTGCAGTTTGAATAAATTTTTGCACTTTGTCTGCAATACAGGTGTGAGCTAATTAATCCTCATGAGAATGCCATCTTGAAGACAACAAAGCTAAGAGACAGAGAGTTTAATGCTAAAATGCAATGCTAACATTTGTTGACCAGCTAAATGGCCTCACTGACCTCAGGAATGTGTTTGAAAGCTTCTTAAGTGCCTAACAGCTGAGTATCATTTGCACTTGCAGCCGAGTTTCTAAAGGCATTTAAAGAGCTCACTAGATTCTAATTATGAAGTAGGTAGGAAAAAGATGACACAGAAGAAAAACCTGGCACTGAGAAATTCATGGAAGACCCCACTGTCAGGACAGTGAGTATACCAATAGATCTTACAGGATCTGACCAGCACCATCTCGGACCTCCCTCCTTTGCCCACATCCAGGAACTCCCCGGGCTCAGACCTGGGCCTTTCATTCCCTAGCTGAGCTATGTTGTTAGCACACCTGCCTTCAGCTCTACCTCCTAAATGACTCTTGGGGCTATGCCATAGCCCAGTTCACTCTTTTCCCTCATCCCATTTCCTGCTGCTCCTGACAAGACTCTCTGGATGGTTCCTGGACCTCTTTATCTCTTCTCCAGGTGTGGAGCTGTTGATGGAACATTCTGCCCAGCCTGTTGTCATCAGTTTGTCTCAGCTTTTCTTAGCTTGTACAGTGGTCTGCTCTTGCTACTCCTTGACACAAAAGACAGCCAGATTTCATGAATTCTTCTCCTACTAGAATGAGTGTATGTAAGCTCAAACACAAAACTAGTGTTTTTTTAATAAATGCTTGCACGTTTCTCTTCAATGCATTTGGTCAAAATGCAATCTCAACATCTGCATTGTAAAAACAAAGAAATTTCCTCAAGTTCTCCTATACACAATGAAACTTATGAGAAGCCAGAACTTGTCCAGAATGGCATATAATCTTATGTAAATGGTTAAATGAACAAGGTAGGTGTCACTGTTGAAAAGGAAGAGCTCTATTTTGAAGACCCGTGATTTGGCTTCCCCAAGGTTTTGTTTTTTTTTTTTTTCAATTAAAAAGGTCTGATAAAAGCTTTGGAAACATGCAGGCCATTAATATATAATGAGAAAATACTCTGTTGATTATGCAGTTGAGAAAAAAAATGAGATAGGTAAAAAGCAGGGAGGAGAAGATCACTTAGAGAAAAACAAGATGCAAAACATGATCAGAAAAAAGTGAATGCAGTAAGTAAATTAATAGAACCTTCCACAAATGAACTAAGTCAGGATCCAATTTGGCAGATGGTGATGGTGGTGGAGATCAATGCTGTATGTCAACACTTACTGCCCTATCCATGGCAGCATGCAGAACAATTCCCTTGAAATTCAATTAAGAAGGAAAACCACATGATTATGAAACATGGACATTTGCAGTGACTGCAAAATATGGAAAAAGCTCTGCAATTTTTAATAACATAAAAGGTAAAAAACTTACAGAGAAAAACTTGTGGCAGGAAATAAGTTCAAACATATCAGAAGTACATTTTCAGCTGAAGGCATGAGGGAATTCAGCTGTAGAGCTTTTATTAAGTTTAATTGGTTTTACAGTGTAAAGTCCCTGTGCATCAAGTTGCTAATTACTCCATGAAGAATGGCTATATGCTTCTGCAGGTGCATTAAGAAAGAGAGTGAAAACAGTGATTTCACCATATTATAGGCTCTGAACATCTAAAATCTTTTTTCTTGAGCATATAATGTTATTATCAGTCAGCTTTGACCTGCATGTTAGCAAATGCCATTTGCAGTAGAGAAAAATAATTTGTATGTTGTTAACCACTCTCAACCAGGAAATGAGCCAATTCCTTTCATTTTTTTTACTCAAGGGATTGGTTTTGTCTCTTCTCATCTTGCTTATGAATTTTATTAATGTTCTCACTATGCATATTCCGTATGTGCATTCCATTCAGCTCAGCTGAATGCTGCAAATTAGGCCCCAGTTTGTCAAGCTAAGTTCAATATGTTGACTTCTCTGCTGTGACAACCTAGGGGGTGAATGATTTACTGGCACCAAAATGGACAAATGGAAAATGGAAAGGGAAATGCCAATGAAATAAAAGGAATCCTCCCAAGTTAGCATTCCTTTTCATTCTCCACAACAAATTGATGAAGTGTTGGAAAGCACTGAGAGGGTTGTGGATTTAGAGAAAGAGGAATCTGAAGAGATTATATATTTATATATATTTAGCACCTTTGAGATTTCTTGTTTTCCTTAGATTACATATCTATCTTTATCCTGGCTGTCTTCTATTTTTAGTAGAGATGAAGTGGCCATGGAGAAGATGAATGAAAAAGTGTGAATATGTTTTATAAATATGTATGATATGCAGTGCTTTCAGCAACCATATCTTTTCTTCTTAAATGTTTATATATTTCTTGTTTCTTCTTTCTGATTTGATATGTCTTGTTAAAGAGATGAGAAATCAACTTTTCTGAGATAAGTTGTACTGCAAAATGCATTAATTCAATAACAGATGATATGGTTGCAGGAATTTATGTCTGTTGAAAGGCAACTTCTCCATTTTCAGAAAAAACATTCAGATTTTTGAAAACAAGGAACTCAAAGAACAATTGTGCATTGAACCACACATAGCTTGTTCTAGCCAGTAGGAAGTCTGAAAAAGATGGAGTTAAATTCAGGGTGTCAAACTTAATTGTCTGAAAATGGTGCTTAGCACAGCTTGGCAGAACTTGGTTGAATCAGGATTATGATAAGAGACAATCTGGAAGACCAAATGTCCTTTTGAGGAGAAATTTATGGCCACTTGTACTCTGATTAAGGAAGTTACTTGTATCTCCTGTCGATCAGCCTCTGGAGACTTCATTACACATGTTGTGTGACCCAGGCCCTATTCCTGAGTACCATGCTATAGAAGTTTAATGGAAATAGAAGTTTAAATTGAAGTAGTTCACAAGGAATTAGTATAGAAGACAACTCACACAGAGAAGAGTGAGTAAAATTTTACTGGTAGTATAATCTTTGGAGCAAGGTACATCTCCTCTTCAGAGCAGCTGAAATTTACAGCTCTCTCCAGTGTTCTCTGAGTGTGTCAGAGCATGGAGTCTCTAGTGGAGACCTCAGGATGACTCTGTGAAGGCTTCCTTAGTTTGAATTTGGCTAAGCTTTAACATTTTTGGGATGTTAATAAAAAACTGTGGGAATAAACTTGTTTTAAAGTAGAGAAGATCATACTGAGATGGAATAGATATTAACAAGGTTTAGAAGTATCCTAATTATCTTGGTGTTGGATTCAGACTTCCTCTTACTCCATCAGTGTGGTAGTTTCTGACACACAACCAGTTCCATGCAGATACTCAAGTTCATAAAAAACTCACTCTTCCTACCATCTCTGAGAGCTGTTTGGGGTGTGCTTGCTGATTTTCTCATCAGCTTCCCAGTCTCCCTGGATCCATTCATTCTGCTGAGTGACACAACGGCAGGGACTGTTCCCATACCCTGTGCCAAATGGCAGGGTTCACACTACACAGAGCTGGCTCTGGGTCTCCTTTGTGTTCCATGTCGTGATTATGCAGCTCTAAGGTTTTTTGGTTTTTTTTTTTTTTTTTTAATTTAAGTTGTCTAAAACTAGAAAAAGGGCTGTGTTCAAGAGTAGGGATTCAACATATGAATGCCTATTGGGAATAGCCTGGGAATACCCTGGCACATGCTGCTGCCTGCACCAAGCTCGGGCAGTATTTCAGAGGGAGCTGGCTGACACAGGCCAAAACTGTACCAGGCTGTGCCAGCAGCTAACTCCTCTCCTAAGTCAGTCTCTTGTAGAAACAGACACATGGATTAAGTGACTAATTGCTGCCCGTTCCATCTTTCTGTCCTGCTCCCATCAAGCACATTCAGGTGCTCTCCAAGAAAGGAGGGCACTGAATGACCCTTTTTGGCCATCAAGAGCAGACATCCTCCCTGTTATTTGACCTGCTTCTCCCAGAGAAATGCACAAGAAGTTAAAGTAAATTGCAACCCTTACAGGCTGAAGGAAAGACTGAAGAAGAGTACACTACTGCATCTGTCAGTGGCTGTCAAGCACTGTCCAGATGCAGCCACAGGCTCAGGAAGGCATTTGGCTGCCAAAGACCAACAGCTAGGACAGTGTACCTGGCAGCAGGTCACACTGTTCAAGCTCTTGCTAGGTATCTTTGTCAGAGCTTTGCAGGCCTGTCAGCATGACAGTTCTCATGAAGCAATCAGAGAAATGATTTGACCTTCAAGAGAGGAGGAGGAAGGGGTAAATATATTCTTCACTTGTCTACCATGTTGGGTTTGGGTAGAGAATGCCAGAGGTGCTCTGTCTTGGGAAACCTTGTCCCCTAATTTCACCTAGCCAGTATCAAATTTAAGTACAGTCTTATTATCAGGCATGTTATAAGGATTTTCATGTGTTTACAAACACTGGCCTCTTAGGAAGAAAATGGCTTTTAACTACTTGAACGCTGTAATCTTAAAGCCTCTGTTATAATATTATTTATCGCCGTTTTGCATACAGATGACTCAGTTTTAGAAAATCATACCCTTCTCAAAGACAATCCCTACCCAAAGGCAAAACACATGAAAGAGATTACCTGTCATAATTTTTCATTTGTGTGCACTCATGCAATGATTCTATGATATTTACTTGGTTCCGGGGCACAGCAAATTGTGCATAAAATGATCTTTCAGCATTTAATAATGCATGCATTTATTTTTAGGCAGAGATAAGTAACCTTTTTTCCACTTGATATGTTTTAAAATATTGTAACTCAAAAAAANAAAAAAAAAAAAAAGAAAGACATTAGATCCACCCAAAGTGACAATTATTATCAGTTTATTATAATTTTTCCAGTAGAGGCATGAGACAATCTATACCAGAACAAGTTGAGGTTTTTTTATTCCTCCTAGGTAGTTGTAGCTTTTTAGCTGCATTACATTAGACTGTAAGTATCACAAGTAAAACCTGTGGCAGACATGGCCCATGAAGCTCATACTTAATATGGGAACTTAGCCCAATGTACCATTTACTCTGGAAAAAGTCAGAAACTGGACTTATTGAGAACTCTCTGAAATAAGAAAGGAAGGACTCAATGTTTAGGAAAATCAGCTGTTCATCACAAGACATTTGTAGACCTTGCAGGTGACTTTCTCTTTGCTATTGACAGATGGAGGCATGCTAGGGCTCATGATGGGGAGTATTTCCTTGAAAGACAGGGGTCCACACATGGCACAGGGGATCAGAGTCTGGCTGCAGCTCTTCAGTGTGCCTCTGGCAAGGCTCTTTTATTTCAAAGGACATGCTATGAGGCACAGAAAAATTGTCCCTTCTTGCCTTGGCTACAGCACTGTAGAATGATCCTGCTCAGGGCCACATGTGCTGAGTGCTTTGATTAGAGGAGCAGAAAAATCAGACCAACCAGCTGCATCTTCTGTGTGGAGCGGGAGAGAGGCCATTGTGCTAAGCTCATTTCTGTGAGAATGTGCTTTATAAAACACATATGTATTTCTGTGACTGGGGGACAGACAGCAGAATGTGTCTGTGATGAGACTGAATAGCAGAGCACATCAGAGAACATTCTGCAGAATACACCAAAATTGGAAGAAATTGTGGCTGGCTTTTAAAAAAATATTTTGGCAACTCACTCTCAAGGACTTCTGTATTTTTTAGGTGATCATGCACCAAAGGCATCTTAAAATGTTCTTGTTCTTTTTTTAAGAGTCTAGTAGCAAATGTCACTGTGCTTTTGATTTACTTTTTCTCTCCTCTCTCTGAGTTACACTGTCAGAGGTTCTTTATGTTTTAGAGCTATCAGCTGCAAAAAAGGTGAAAGGAATTTCTCTTAACCTTTTCTTTTCTTGCCACTTCTCACCTAAAATTCTTAGCGGGGCTAATGATTAGGGAGGAATAAAAAGCAAAGGCTATAACCACAAATAGTAGAGGCAGGTATTTGTCAGATATCATGCCTATCTATCTCCAATGCCTCAAGTTTCCTTGCTCTTGTCCCCAGATTATCTTAACCAGAGGTTTCCAAGTGTGCCAGCTATTTACTTCCCTAAGAAGGTATGCAGGAGAAAGCCAACTGATAACAGAGTACATGTCACTTGTCAGCCCAGAACAACATTTGTTATTAATAACATCAGGTTACCTGGCTGTTATAAGAAGCACAAAGGTCATATCACGTTCAAGCTCTACTTTTCATCAGAGTAAGATATAAACTTCAAGTTAAAAGTTATCAATGTTTCTAAGAATGAACTAGAAATCAATTGATTTATCATTGTCCTTTTGCTATGAAATAAAGATCTTAAATGATACTGACCATAAGCAAGAGAGCTGGCAATATAAGTAGTTTCATTTAAGTTATTACATACCTTTTTTTTCTTTTGCCAAAAGTTTATCTTTTAGGAACATTGCTACAACATTCTTGTTTGTTCCTAGTTTTGGCAAACCACCACCTCCTTTCTTGAGAGTAAAATAAAAAGAAAGCAGATTGTATAAGATCTAAAAGTTAATTTCAAAACCCTCAATATTTAGACTAAGTCTTGCAATATGATAATGGGACAAGCTGATAATATCAGACCTTGTGTTTCTTGCATGAAAATCTGTCCAGATTTGGCCAAATCACAAACTAATAGAAATACCATTTATAGGAAAATATAGGAACACTTGAGCTAAGTCTGAACACAATGCAGTGCCATGCAAACATGGTTATGTGGGTCCCAGTCCAGTGTCTCTGAGAGGCACTGCATTGTATTTGCATCTTTATTGCTGCCTAAATTTCTGTGCAATCAGTAAAGCAAGCAAGCACCCTCTGGTTGTGTGCATTCGAGCACCTCCCCTAATCAGAGCTGGCAGAGACCCTTAGTCTTAAGCAGAAAGTCACACCATTGATTTAAAAAGTTTCATTAACGTGAATCATCAGATCAGAAGGGAAGTAGACTGTGCAGGAAAAGACTGCAGTGAACAGCTAAGAGACCTATTCTTTTGTATTAAAACACTAACAAGTAGTGATAAGCAAGCTGTCAGTTCTGTACTCTTGTTATTTTATATTACTATAGAATTAGACAGCTCCTTGCTTCCTTGACTGCTCTGCTCCCTCTGAATCTCTACACATTCAGGCCAGCTGGGCTTAGACCAGCCCTGATTATTGTACTTGTATGTTTGTTTATCATATGCAGTCTTGAGAACCAGGAAAAACCTTACAAACTGCAGTTAGTGATACTGTATGAACAGCTGTCAATGCTTTACAAGGTTTCTTCTGACTAGCTTCTCTGCTTTGAGTCTGTTGGCAATGAATGCTAGCAAAACAAAATCAAGAGGTGCAAACAAAAGGAAGGAAACAAAACAATGAGCTGCTTTTATCACAAGTGATCAAATTGCAAAACTCCACCATATTCTCCTCAAATATGGGATGCTGGAAAAAGGTTGAAATTAAAAAAAAATTGTTCTGAGCAAAATGTTCAGTGCAGTTCTCTAAAATAAAGCAGGCCTAGAGATTAGGAGACGCCCTTCATAAATAGCTACTACAATAGACAGCCTTGTGTGTATTTTCAGTATGTAGAGATACCACAAAATTTACTCAAATTACTCCCAGAATAAAGCACAAGTTTGTCTAGGTCATCTCCCTGCCCATCTACAGTATCCATGTCACTTGGTGATACTTGTCTAATTCATTTTCAGTTTAACTGATGAGGATTCAACACTATCTTAGGCAACTTAAGCCAGAGACAGATTACCTAATGCTCCTACCACATTATCTCTGTTGTAACTCATACCCACTACTTCCTCTCTTCTCTGGAGCATTGTATTCCCTTCCTTTTTTCCTGCAAATTTGAAGCTGTACCCTGCCTTCCCACAGTCTTTTTTCCTCCAGACTAAACAACTGCTGTTTCTTCCATCTTTCCAAACCGGTCATGTTTCAGACCTTTTGACCTGTAACTTTACTGCAGTACTAATCACTCAAGGACATTATTCCCTGAAATGATGCAACTCAGATATACCACGGTTAGGCAGGCTGCCCAGTAGAGGCAACAAATCATTAGGTTAAAACCATACTCCCGTGTTACTGATTCCTCATCCTCAGCCTGCCAGTTTGTTTGTTTTAATCATCTGTTGGATGTCATCATAAACTTCTTAATCCTCTTCCCAATATATCTGAGCAGCACATAGCACAGCCAAGCCTCACACACTTCCTACTGGGAATTCCCGTGGTCCTTTGCATAGACATCTAATAGCATTCAGAGTTACAGCTGAAGCCCTTTGCAGCCTTGACAGGTGCCTGACCTCATATACCGTTTGTGCAAAATTGCTCAGCAGCACTCAGGCGGAAAGCCTGATCAAAGGACCTGAGGTTTTTAATAATTTCTCCCTGGCGTCTTTCCAGCTCTCCAGGAGAACAGTTGAACCTCCCTGTTGTGGTCTGACAAGTTCAACAGCTTTTCCTGAAATCCTTGTTGTTTTCCACACTAGCACACTGACATTTTCATTATGGATAGAGATCAGAGCTGACCACTGCTAGGAGTGCTCGGTAGTTTTAGCTGTGCATGCACTGAGTTCCAATGGGTTGAAGAGGACTAACAGAAACACACAGATTTATGAGGATGAAACACAGGTAGTGCTGCATTACAATCAAATTAATGGGTTTGGTGAGGATGCCAAGTTTAGCCTTTTGGCTGCTCTAAAGGAACAAATTGGTAGAAAATGCATGTACAAAGTAGAACCAGAATGTAGTCACGTAGGGGCTTTCCATTTCAAACACCACCTTCTGATTAATGTATTTTAGGCTGTCTATATATAAGAAAATGGGAAAGCTAGTCCTGACTGGAGTGGTGGATGACTTTGAGATCACTGTAAGAGTTGGTGGATTGAAAGTATTTTAATCTCTGTTTCACAAGTGAGATCTTACTCGTGCACTTCCATGGTGCCGTACATATCTGCTGTACAAAGCCTAATAAAACTGCTACAAGACAGTCAATTTCTTTTCCTTACCACTCACTTGCACTGGAACATTTTCTAGAGGGAAGCCAGACCAAAGGAAAGAAAATATGTTATCAAACATTAAAACAGTGTTTTCTTTCAGTGGCTGGAACAATTCTTTCCCAGGAGACCTTCCCACAAGATCTGTTCTCTCTTAGAACACTCACTTACTCATTACTTTCACTTGCTTTGTCTTGGAATTTATAAGCAAATTATTACTTTAAGGTTTCCAGAAAATTATTTCTGTTTTTCTAAAGGTGGTGTTACTTGAACCCTCTGATTCAGTTTGCTGTTAGTCCAGACACAGAACAAACTTGTATAAAATTCTAGTTATTCCAAAAGCAAATGAAGATGTTCCTATGGGGTGGCTACAGCACCTTAAACATACTAACTGTATTTTGTGAGGTTTCTGCACAGCAGAAAATAGCCATGGGTGATTCTGAATTTCTCCTAAAAGAGCAATAACCTATATGTCTGAATTTTCCCAGAACAAAGAAAATGTATTGCAGAGCTCTAGATGCCTTGCAGGCAAAGCTTGTCCTAGCTTTCCTATGTGACAATTCTGACAATCTTGCCTGAGAACAAGTCTATATATTTGGGACACCTGGAGCTTCATCCTTCCCTTTGCAGGGAAGAATATGCTAATCAAATTGAAGCAATTTTGAAGAACTGTTTCATTCTCTGAAATTTTTGAAGCTTTCTGAAGATGTTTAAAGGCAAGACGGGATTTGCTGGGAGTTGCTGGTGTTCTAAGCATGCTCTGTTTCTCTTGGTTATGGCCAGAAGTGCTAAACTTAATGTTCAAGTGGGGACAAGGCAGTGATGCTGAAGGACATTCCATTTGGGAAAAAGAACAGGAGTCAGAAATAGATCAGGAATCAAGCACAGTTGAAAACTAGTGCTGGAAGCTGTTGGAATCTAATGCACATATTTACTTCTAAAATAATAACAGGTAACGAGCTAATAGCAATAATAATAACACATGGAAATATTTCAGGGTTAACTTTTATTTTCACCATGTAGCTTGATACTGTCTTACTTCTCAAAGTCTATAGGAAGATGATCTTTGAGTGCCTGAGAATCAACCCTTTTATCTTTACCTCTTCTGTAGAAAAAAGCAAGAAATACTGTTTATGGAGAACATGAGGACAAGGAAGTGAAACCTGTGTTAGTAGCTCACAGGCCTTGGAGGAGCCATGAAATATTATCTCTCTGCAGGAGTCGTCAGAAGCCTTCAACTGCCCCTAGGCATTTTCTGGTGAGCAGAGAAGCTTGTAGGGATAAAAGCTATGCAGGTGCCTACATGCAGTGTAGGAGGACATGGTTCTAATTATACCTCTTCCCAAATCTGTATGCAGGCTATTATTCCAAGTATTAGCTGGTCTGTGTTTTCCCTCCTATCCTCTGCTAGGATGTAAAGCAAAATTCAAGAGAAGACAAAACAGTTACTCTTCTGTGTGTCTGCCTGGAGTGAGGCATTATGACCTCCAACCTTTTCTAAAAAGAAGCAACTCCTTTAAATAAAGCCGTCTTGCATCCAAAAAGGAGGAGCTTTGATTCCTCAATGTGACCAATTTCCTGGGAAATGTAAGTTAGTGTTAATGCCAGAGCAGTAAGAAAAAAGGAGGAGGTACCTGCACTTACCATCTGTAGTTCAGCATGCTGCAACAGTACTTGGAGAACTTCTGGTTATCTACAGCCAAAAAGTGCTCCAAGAGATAAGTATCATTATTTGATGTATCTGCCAACCTCTTCCACTTTTCAAAGGCACTATGTAGAGGCTTGCATTAGTTGTGCTCTAACATGGGATCAGGGCTGTCATCCTAGTACAGAGTGCTCAAAAGTACTTAAGATTTGTCTAATTATAGTTCAGATGTTTGAAAGATGGAAGTGGTATTTAGCTCTAAACTTTGCATTATGAAACTACCGTTTGGCAAATTAAAAGCCCTCCTTCACTCATCAAACATTTACAGAGAAATTCAGGCAGTGTCAGGAATAGCATTACTGTTAGTCATGGAAGTGAAAATGGATTCTTAAAAGTCTGGAAAATAGAGACAGAGAACTGGTGTTTAGCCCAGCAACTGCAATCATATGCTGAAATCTTAGGATTTTTCAAAGGTAAACTGCATGGCAAGCTATTGGTGTCTAATTTAGATCATAGAATCATAGAAACAGAGAATCATAGAATGGCCTGGGTTGGAAGAAACCTTAAAGATGAACATGCTTCAATATTTCTGGCATGGAAAGGGAACCTTCAACTAGGCTAGATTATTCAGGGACCAATCCAGCCTGGTCTTGAGCACCTGAAGTGTTGTGAAGTCCACAGCTTCTCTTGGCAGACTGTTCCAGTTTCTCCCCATGCTCATATTACAGAATTTCTTCCTAATACCTAATGTAAACCTACCCTCCTTCTGTGTAGAACCATTGCTCCTTGTCCTGTCACTACACTTCCTTGCAAAAATCCCTCTCCAGCTCTCTTGTGATCCCTCTGGGAGGGGTAGTTTGGTACTAGAGGGTGCTGTAAGGTCTCCTGTGAGCCTTCGCTTCTCCAGGATGAACGACTGTTCTAGGTTACAATAGATGTATTTAAGTATTCTATTACCACCAGCTATGGGCTGTTGGCTGTTATCACCTGCTAACGACCCACCCCTGATAACAGACAATGGGCCATCAAGAAACCACCACATGACTCATGGACTTATCTCATCCTATTGTGAGATGCTCCACCCAGGAGGGGGGAGCTGGGCATTCCCACCTGGATATAAGCTGCCCTTAGAACTGACTAACTTCAGCCCTGTCTGCTGGGTGACCAGAGGACAAGAGCCACCACGGACCTTCAGCTGGAGACCGGACCTTCCATCGGATCATCGCTTCAACTGGATCACTTCATTTGGACTGCTTTCACCACCCTAATAGGGTATCAGGTTGTATCTAACTTTGTCTGTGCTTTTTCCTTATATTATTTTGCTTGTTTCTAATTTTTTCTATTAATTTCAATCTTGACTTTTGACATCCCACTGGTTTGTTTTCAAACCAATACAACGACCCCAATGGTCTCAGCCTGTCCTCAAAGGAGAGGTGCTCCAGCCCCCTGAGCATCTTTATGGCCTCCTCTGGACTTGCTACTGCTCCTTCTTCATGCTGTGGACCCCAGAGATGGATGCAGTGCTCCAGGTGGGTCTCACCGGAGCAGAGCAGAGGGAGAGGATCACCTGCCTCAGCCTTTAGGCCACACTGCTCTGGATGCAGCCCAGGATACAGGTGGCTTTCTAGGCTGCAAGTGCACGTGGCCAAGTCATATTGAGGATTTTGTCCACAAACACCCCCTCATCTTTCTCCCCAGGGCTAATCTCAATCCATTCTCCACCCAGGCTGTACTTCTGTTTGTGATTGTGATGCTCCAGGTGCAGAACCTGGCACTTGGCTGTGTTGAACTTTGTACAGACCCACCTCCTGAGACTGTCCAGGTCCCTTTGGATGGAGTCCCTTCCCTCCAGTGTAGTGAGTGACAACACCACACCACACAACTCAGTGAACTTGCTGAGGGTGCCCTCCATGCCACTGTTCATGTCACTAGCAAAGATGTTAACTAGTGTCCCAGCACTGATCCCTGAGAGACACCACTGGTCTCCACTTAGAAATTGAGCCATTGACTGCAACTCTTCGAGTGTTACCATCCAGCCAATTTTTTAAGTACCAAATAGGCCATCCATCAAATCCACATCTCTCCAGTTTAGAGACAGGGATGTTGTGCCAGACAGTGTCAAATGCTTTGCAGAAATCCAGGTAGAGGATGTATGTTACCCTGCCCTCATCCACCACTGTTGGAAATGCACCATAGAAGGTGACCGACTTTGTCAGGCACAGTTTGCCCTTACTGAAGTCAGGCTGGTTGTCAACAATCACCTCTGTTTTTTTATGTACCATAGCACAGTTTTAAGGTGCTCCTCCATGAACTTACCAAGCACTGAGATGAGGCTGGTTGGCCTGTAGTTCCCTGGGTGTTCCTTGTTTCACTTTTTAAAAATAGGGCATTATCCAATCAGTGGGTGTTTGACTGGACTGCCATGGCTTCTCAAGTATGATGGTCAATGGCTTAGTAACTTCCTCAGGACTCATGGATGTATGTCATCATGGACCTGTGCACCTCCATGTTCCTTAGATGGTCATGAACACAGTCATGTCCTTCAGCAGGCAGTTCTTCATTCTCCCAATACTTGCTTGGGGATGGCAGTCATGATTTTGAATATGTGGTTTTCTTCCAGGCAAAATATCACAAGTATGGACTCCATCTCTAGAAAAATTATGTGAGAAGACAGAAAGCTTTTCTGAGACATCATCCCAAAAGCAAAGGCACAGTTCAACATAGCATGACATTAAATATAGACCCCCTAACTCTTTTTTTTATCCTCAGTGATTGATATAGCCAAGCTGGTACAGCACTCTGTAATTCTGTTCAGGAAAAACCAGATCTCAGAAATAATTCACATGGATATTTCTTCAATGTGCTTAACAGAACGTGGAACTACTGAAAGCCTACAAAAATCCCTCGTGTGTGTCAAGTAGTAACTCAATCCATAAAATACCCTGCTGAAGCAAATGGGACAAAAGTATCACATGATACTCTAACATCCTTGCTGATGGCATAAGCACCTCCCATACATATGGGAAGGCTTCTGTATTTTAGATGGATTTTAGATTTTAGTCCTTATCAATGGATAAGGACTGTAAAAACTTGGAGGCAACAGAAAGACAAGGATCTTCAAAAGTCCTCAAATCTCAAAACACCACAGAGGGATTTCAAGGAAACTTTTGATCCTGTGTTAAAAGCCTGAACTACACCTTCCCTAACCAGATGGGGAAAAACATTATAATCCTGCACTGAACTAATCCCTTCAAAGTGAGTCATGATTAGCCCAAAAACAGCTGAGGGGTTTCAGTGGGTCCCATAGCTATAACCATTCCTCCCTTCTCTCTCTGGTCTTCTTGGGAAAATCCAGTTAAGCTTCCCCACATTTATCAGATTGGGTTTTGGGTTTGTTTATTTTTTTTGAAGGCTACTGTATAATACTTATCCTCAAATGCTCAATCAATCCTGAGACAGAACAATAGTGTAATTTTACACTGAAAGCTTAAACTGAAATATTATCCCCTTGTGAAAGCCCAGTCTAAAGCATAAACCACTAGCTGGCTGTGCCCAAAAGGCCGTATCACATTTTTTCTCATTCACAACTTTTAGACTGTTGACACTACCTCAATCCTCAAGTAGGGCAGCCACAGCTTTAAACAAAAGACCAAGAAAAGGATAATTTTCTTCAACACTAAATAAATTTGACACAATTAAAGAGAATTTTTGTGTTTGTGGACAAGAAATCTTTTGCTTCTGATGCCAAAGCTAATGATGAGGCATCATACTAACGGCAAAAGTAAAAAGCTATTCCCTATTACTTGCAGTCTAGCTTTGGTACCAGAACTAAGCTGTTGTAACTTCTAGATCATATTCCCTTGTTCTGCTTTGCATATTACATCCTATTCAACATTCTTCAATTCAAAATATACTGTCTTCAGAGAACACCAGTAGGATTGGCTATTTTAAGTAGTACAGCTTCACTGCACACAGGCTGAGCTTCTGAATATCTGAAGTGTGGCTGGTTTACTGACATTCAAGTAAGGTCCTCTGAAAGTGATGGATGTCCAATCTACAGACTAGCTGATAACTCACAGCCAGTACCAGCAACCCCACCAACCTTATGCAAAAACGCATTTGGAGATCCACCTTGTTCTACCACAAGATCTTGGTTGGGGTATGTATAGTACACTGCTGGTATGGTAGCCAAAAAGCACACTGCTCCGAGGTCCTGGAGAAGATATACACCCATAATATGGTCTTTTCTCAAAGGATACTTTTTCTTCTTTCCCAGGGAAACCACCGGAAGTTTTACTATCTCACTCATTATCACTTTCTAACTACCTGCAGAGAGATCTGTTCCTGGTGTGAAGCAGTTTTAACTCTGTTAAGATCCCACTAGGATTCTGACCATCCCAACCTATCCCATTCCATCCCACACCATCCCATCCTGTCTCACCCTGTCCTGTCCCATTCCGTCTTGTGCATTTCTTCCACCAGCTCCCTTCTTTTCACTGTGCACAGTTTGCCGTTCATCAGTATGGGAAAGCTTTTCAAGGGAGAAGAAATCACCCATAGCTATGTTCGCTTATTTTACTGCTGAAAATGAGATTTAATTGCCAGCAATGCATAACTAATGCAGCTATAAAAAACAACACTGAGTTCTGTTTTCCTTCATATATCATTGATAAAGCTGTCAGCTAAAGCTTTTCTTTTTTACTTTTGTCCCTAGGGATCATGACTGACCTAAAAGGAACTTAGTTGGCTTTTAGAAATACTGGTTGTTTGAAGTCCTGATGAAGGACAGATGGATTAAAATCCCACAGAGACCTTTTTAAAAAGAGTTTTTTAATGACAGCTGGATTTTAGCCAAGCCATTGTCTCTGTTTCTGAATGTTGACAGCAGCAACACTTAGCAAGTACCTATATCTGGTCAGATGACAATCTCAAGAACAAATGCAAATAAATTGTTTCAGCATTCAAAAAATAAAATGGAAAAACACGGGTAGTTTAGGTAGATATTTCTCCTTTTTAAAAGTAGTGTTTGTGCTTCACTTCAGCAGCAAAAAAACCCCAAAAAACGAAAAAAACCACATTAGAAAAAATCAGGCAGTATTAGAAGGAAAGTATTCAGGGGAAAGGGGATGTGCTTAGGAAGTAAACAAAAATCTATTCTATAAAGAAAATGTTCTTGTAAAGAAATGTTATGAGGGAAGATGAGATTATGTTTTAAATCTTCTTTTTCAACACTTATTGACAGACATTTGAAGGCAGCCTTTCCTGCTGCCTTCAGATGCTGCAACAAGATCTGGTTTTTGGGTCAGACAACTTCTAGATTTTTATTTTTGGAATCACAAGAATTCTTAATCTCTTCAAATTTGAATGGCTCCTTCTTTGAAACTATTTTCTCTACTCTACCTACCACTGAGTGCCCTCCTGCTTCCAGTCCTTGTACAATTTTCAGGCCTCCTCTCCCCTCTATGCTTTCTTACTAGAGTGAAAAGCATAAATCTCACTTGCTGTCAACTCCAGTTAAGACACAATTTGGATTTTTTCTTTGAATGATTTGCTCATATTTATTTTCCTTCAATTTGGACTTTTCCAAAAGACTGT
>VXAC01003056.1:13783-128529 GCA_013399225.1 Rhipidura dahli | reverse complement strand
AAAAAAAAAAAAAAGCAGATGATAGGATTAGGAAGTATTAGGATCTATGCTGTTGCCCCTGAGTTTCTTTGACTCTGTCCTCTGCTTGAGCCTTGTGTGTTACATTTGAAGAGTGTTCTGGTTCCTTGAAATCAGTGGAAACTGAATGATATAAGAGCACTATCAGAGTGACAGTTAAAACCTCTTTTGTCAGAATATGTGTACAAACTTTATTTTGACAAAATTATTTAGATGCTCTGAGTGTTGCAAGTGGTTTTTTTAAAAACCTTTGACACTAAATAAACTAATTCGTCTGGATTGGGTTTCTCCCTGTTCTCTCTTTGGAAGATCAGGATGATTTTGCAGTTCCACAGAAAGTTTGAAGCCATTTAAAGATGTGCCGCAATTTTTTTTTTCCAGTTATATTGATAAGTAAGGAAGGCCACCTCCTTCATCTTCTTGAGAAAAGCCAGAACTATGACACAGTCTGGGCAGGTCCAGTTAATGAATGGTGCTCATTATATCAAGAGGGAATCGGCAAGGCTACAGCAAGGTAGCTCCATCAACAAGTTCATCCTTGTGTTACGGTTAAGCTGCTGGAATGTGCATTTCTGCTATGTTGCCAAAAGAAATTAACCTCTGGTATAAAAGCCATTATTCTTTATTCTAGTACTGCAAAAGATTTAAACATTCAGAGCTTAATGACGACATTCTTTTCCAAATAAACCTGTCTTAATACATGACAGAGAACTTGACTGCTGGTCAGAGAAGAGGCCCAGAAAAAGGTTAAGTGTGGGGACTTCAGATCAATCAATAACTTTCTTTGCAACCTGTACTAAGTACTTTGATCTGTTTTCCAGTAACTTCAACAGCAAAAAACCCAAATGGCTAAAGTCTGACATTTAGAACATTTCTTAATCCTGGTTGATCAAATGTAGCACAGATTCTCAAGTACAAATAGAAAATTAGCTTTCAAATTTCTAATAATAAGCTGGACGCTATTTATCAGGACAAAATAAACATTTCTCATGCTGAGAAGATCACGAGTCTTCTTGTTCCTAATACAGAGGGCCAGTGAAGGAATGCTGACAAAACAGAGCTTCCACAGACATTCATCAGCTGGAAGCTAAATGTAAGGTGTTGCCATAAAACCTACCACCAATGCTTTTCAGATGTGGCATCAATGTTATTTTCCAAGAAACAGGCCCCACTTACATAAACATAGAGATTTTTGTGGGTAAGAACTATGTTACAAAAAAATATCTTATCTACAAAGATTAAACTGAAAGGGGCAAGCAACTTGCTTGGGGTCATGTAAGAAAGACAAGCCATATTTCCTAATCAGAGTTGAAGCAAATCCAAAACCAGTCAGTCCTTACACATAACCCTGATTACTCCCTCTGTCCATAAGAAAACAAAGGCAGTGAGAAGGAAATCAAAATACCAGCAAAAAGATGATGTTAATTAGACTATACTTGCTTATTTAAATATCAGAAAGGAATTGTGCATAGCAGTGAGAATTCAAAATGGGTTATAAGATACATTAAAAAAAAATAGATTAATAAAGACCATAACTACACCACAGATAGATTTATGCTGCATACTAAGTTGCATTATTTTATTATTTTTTATATATTATATATATATTTATTAAGACCTAGGGAAAGGGAACGTTTCAGTAATGCAGACTACCAAAGAAAGCTGTATGACTAAAGCCCCAAAAAAGTGTGAAAGCAGTGCTTTTATAATGAAGATACAAAAGACACTCATGTTTCTAGAAAAAAATGCAAAATGCACAGAAGAGCCTATGTGTATTTTTACACCAGGAAAGATGTGAAAGATGAATGGCTCTACATAACATGTAGGTCTTACAGGTTAAGTAGGAATAATGTCTGCCTAATACTTTAAAATTAGAAATAAACTTCAAAACCATTTTTTACAGAAAGCATTTTAAAAAAAAATGCTGGCAATGTAATTTAGAAATTAACCTGCATTTTGCCATTTCTGCAATAAATGAAAAATTTCTTATATGCTCTTTCTACTTCTTTGAGAAAAAAAAGAAGAAAAAGGAAAAAAAACCAAAATTCTTGGTGGTTGTAGGTTTCTACTTCATTCATTGAAGTCCTATTTACTTGTCCTGAGTCTCCTACCTGAGTGCCCACATGCTGCCCTTCAGGAGTTCCCACTTATGACTGGCTTATGAGTATTAGTGAAAAAACAGGAAATACACTCCTTCTAGTGAAATGTCTAAGGCCCGAAAGACTTTTCTTTTTCTATAAAAATCTCAGGCCTACTTTTTAAAACAGATTTTAAGTGGCTTGTAATATGATAAATCTCTGCTACCAACAGTAAGTGGCGTGAGCGGCTAGCAGAAGGATTTTGTGACTAATTAAACAAATGCATTTCACAGGCATGTGAGCTAAGGTTTATGGTCTTGAGATTTGCTGTTTTAAAGACAGCCAGTGGTTACAATAGGGGGACTTCAAAAGGCAGGCTGTATTTTTTAAATAGAGGCATTGACTCATGCTGAAAAATCCTCCATTCTTCGCTCAGTCTCAGAAGAGATAGCAGTGGTGTGATCTCACAACTGTTTATGGCAAGAAATCCTGCATCTTTGTGACTGCACAGCTTCCCTAGAAAGAAAAGCAAGATCAGTAATTTTAAAGCTGCCGACAGAAAAGGGCTGTGAGAAGACTTTGCCTCACTGCAACCTCAGATCTGACACACAGGTTCTAACCATTACATGCACTTCTCCTCTAAGTGCTCCTAAAACAGAGATCCAGGTACTACAATGAAGAGAAACAGTCTTTACAAAAATCAACATTTTCAAAGCCATTTTCCAAGCATCAAGATGGGACCAATTAAACACAGGACAAAACTGGGTCTATGCCACATGCAACTTTGAGAACTTGAGCAGCCTGTTCCACCCCAACTATTCCCTGACCCAGCAATGATCTGAGTTGTAGAGAGGCTGCAATCATTCCCTGTGCTCAAGATAGATGACAGCAGATGTGCCTTTCACTTCTGCACATGGCCTTTCTACTTCTGGCTTTCCCTTCTGCCTCTGACTGGAGACTGTAATGAAAAATTGTGGAAGCTTCTGCCTACTGCTGCCCTATATATGAAATTGCAATTTCATGTGTACAAATGCTTTTTCCCAGAAAGCTGAAATTCTAAATTTATGTGGATGCTGAACTAGATAGTCAAAGATCCTCTGTGAAAGTATGAAGTATGAGAGTTACTGAAGAAATCTTATTGCAGAGGGGCATTGACTGTTCTTGACTCTAGTATGATTGCACTGCATTACATTTTTCCCATCTAATAAAGGATAGAAACGCTACACTGTCCCTGTCACACTGCAATGAAGACCTGGTTACAACTGCCAGACATCTTGGTCCAATGCAAAGGAATCCTGCTGAGACCGGACATCTTGTGAGGAGTCTGCAGTGTACATGAATGTCATGCAAAATCCCTGGCTTAATGTTTTCAGTTGAGAAACAGTAATATCCTGTAGCATCCTCTACTCACACATGCACACACTGATAAAGATGAGACATGACATTTGTGCTGGGGAGTTTAACTGCAGATAAAAAATTCAATCATTTCTGGCAGGCCTTAACATCCTAATTTCTCAGAAGACTTGCAGGTGACCCATTAAACTTCCTTCAACTCTACTCTAGGAAATAAACTGATCCAATGATTCCCATTTTAGCCTATGATTCTTAAATGCTTGCAGTGGTGGTTTGTGGAGAAAGAGCTGTGGTTATTAAAGTTCAAATGAATGTCTTATTTGAGACACACAATCAGGATGCTCTCTGTATAGGTTTGTATTTTCTCTTGAAGAAAGCTGACCTTCTCTATAATATCACTTTTATTCCCTGTTACCAAGTTGACTATGTGTCAAAGCATAGTATGACCACTGAAAACTCTGCTTGCCTTCTCCTTGCATCTGTGTGTAGGTGTACTATGAAGAAAAAAATGAAGTGTTTCTTTCAGTGTAGCATCCCTAATCTCATACAGTACAATTAGGCTACTGTTGATAAGGTTTGACTGCGGGCATTATTTGTTTGTGCTTGAGATTATAATTCCAGGCAGAACCTGACTTCCCTGTGGTTTATAATGTTCCAAAAGTCTTCAATAAAATACAAACACAGCTGCCTTGTTTCAGTGTGCTTCTTGAAATTCCTTCTGGTCCAAACTGCTGGTAGCACGTGATACCTTTGGTAAACACTGAAGGGATATGAAGAATGGGCAAAAGGAATCAAGTACTATACAAGCTAAAAATCTGTATTTAAGAGAGAAACTGAATCTATGTGGCAAATGATACAAAGGAAGTTCTTAATTGCTTGCATGCTAAAGCAGCAACTCCAGGTAAGTGAAATGTAAAACCACCGTGTAACTGGTAAGAACAGTGGGAAAGACCTGTGCAAAAGAGATCAATGACTCTGGAATTACTGAAACCTCAAATAACAAAGAATATACATATGAATCAGTTCACTAATATAACACCCTAGAAGGTAATGAAGGTCCATAACGGGTGCTCATCTAGAAAATTATAATAAAAACACTTTGTAAACATTCGACTTAGTAAGAAGCTGTTACAGTGGTTAGGCATATATGCTGTGTTAGAAGATGTCTGCTGAATGCTTTCTGCAGCTGCAGAAAAAACATGTTTATAATTTCAAAAAAGATTGCACCAAACTGCTTTCACCAGTTTTCCATTACTGCATGGTATCTCACATTTTCAGAAAGAATTTTCATTTGAAAATAAATACAATTTTTTTGGGATGACATAAAATTAGGTGTGTGGCAAGTGAAAACAAAATTAAGCAGAGAACAGCCTCAAATCACCTGGGTGAGATTAATTCCTTCATACTCTAAACTTAAGCAGGTTTAGATGAACAAAAGGAGGCAAAACAAGTTAACAACAACAAGTTGTTACAAGGTCCTACAACAAGTTAACAAGTTTGAAAAGGGCATGGGGCCAAATGGACATGGAACTCACTAGAAATTCAGTGATACAGTGACAGAAGAGTAAAGAAGAAGGAAAAATCCAAACAGAGAGAAGTAGTAGCACATGCTTCTCCATGTAAAATGATGAGATCAGTGTCAAAATGATGGAATTCTACAGTCCACATTTTCAGGAGATTTTGACAGAAAGGAATCTCAAAAAAGTTTTGACTGGTGATGGAAACACCACATACTGATGGAACTATTACACCATCCCAGGGCTGTTCAAAGGATCCACTCACCTTTTACTCCCAGAGGATTTGGAAGGCCTGAGTACCCATGGTAGTAATAATAACCTAATGGTTCACTCACACTCTTCTAACCTGAAGGAATTCAAATGACACAGGAAAAGCAACACAAACAAGATCTTTTTATATCCTTACATTGCAAGTGGTGATTGTGACAGGTGAAGAAAATGATAGCCAAAATACAAATAATTTATCTGTGAAGCTCAGATCACACAAAGCTGTGAAATTTAAGAGGTTTTAACCCATAAGGTCATACAGATTTTGATGTCTGAATATAATCCAGAAGATCAAAAAAATTCTGAATACTATGTATCTCCTTTCAATTGTTGGTTCTAATACCCTAGATGCTGTTGTCACTGTTTGCTGGTCTTGTAACATCTTTTTTTCTCCTGTCTCTATCCCAGCATTCACACAACTGCACTCCAGTTTCACTGCTGCAAGGTGAGACATCCACCACAGGGTAAGCCACTGGGCAAATCTCACGGTATCTCTCAAGGCATTTCATTACTGCACATTACCACATAGAAAACGTGCAGCTCTGGGCAACCACAACAGAGTTATCATAATCCTTTGATCTCTTCCCATGAGTCAAAATTAACCAAACCCAGTCCAACCACAGAGTCTTCAAAGTACATCTAAACATTTACAAGATGCTCAAAGGATTAATAATGCCAGTTAACTACACAAGAAAGAAATAACTTGTCTCTCACCATTCCCTTTCTCTGCCCACAAAGGATGTTTGGTATTGCTACAAGATGACATTCAGTGAGGTCAAAACAGAAAAACTGGTACCATCAAGCTGTTATTCATGTATTATCATGTAGTATTTATGCTTCCTTCAAAAAACTTTCTGGGTGAGCAGAACTGGTGAGAAAGCAGATGAGGTGGCATTATGGTCAGAAACAGTAACACAAGTTTGCTGAAGGAACACTTTCCTTTTATGTACACTGATCAAATGAAGTTTTCATTTTTTAATCTTGGACAATGACTCACAAGCATGAGTAAGCAAAAAAATTATTTTTTATACAAAACTAATCACTTGCAATGGTGTAAAAAGGAATTTACATTAATTTGAGGGGAATTCTTCATTTTTTTCTCTGTCACTGCTAAGAATAAGAGCAACTTATTATATATGTAATGTTATAAAACGGTAATTAGTAGAATATTCAGTGTCTGGGACAGAAGACAGAAGTTGATAGTGAAGCAGTGGATGAGCAATGATGCACAAAGAATTGTCCTAATTGATCAGAAAATGACACAGCATAAAAAGGAGAAGGATATTGAGGGGAAGTGAAAGAAGGGCACGACACATGATTGTGTCATCATTGAGTAAACCTTGGTGTTTTGATGATGTCCATGGGTTTAACAGGTAAGTTTTGAGTTATAAACCATGGTAGGAAACTCTCAGAAACCATGAGCTCCCTGGTATAGTCTTGATGCTGCCATGTACCACAGAATAGGAGGGACAATTCCTAGCAGAGATACAGAACGAGCTAAGGCCCACTTACCCAATCTGTAAAAACAAGCTTATTGTGTGGCCCATTCAGCAGAAGACACCCAGACATACTAATAACTCCAGTTCTTTTAACTGATATTTACTTCCCCATATTACTCACTTTTTCTTTTCAAATCTTAAACCATTTACTGGTAAATTGATGGCACTTTTAACCTTCTCATAAATCCACTACATGGCCCCCACTCTCCTTTTCTGAGATAATGCCACTTAGTCTCTCAAGTCAGTAACATAGGAATTATCATTGACTACAACCTCACATGTCTTTACTGGCAAGTTAGAGCTAAATTCTGAGCATTGTTATCACGTAACATTTCTACAGCTTAGCCTCTTCTATCTACATCTTCTTCTGTGTAGCTAAAACTCTTCTAAAATGACTGCTGTGTCTTATGTCAGTCCCTAAAAACCTTTCTTCCCTGGCCTTGTCCAGATTGACTTGCTCATATTTATCCAGTATATTATTGCCAGTGTTTTTTCCTTATCTTTCATTTTGACTGGTTATCTTTCTTCCAGTACGACATCTCTGACTTCCCTTCCTTGTCTTTCAAGGCCTTTCATGGACTAACCCAAGCAGAGACACCCTTGCTGACCCTTAAACTGGAGAGCTAGGAACCACAAGATACTCACCATATCCCTCTGAGATCTGAGTAGAGCAAGAACATTATTAGACAAAGATGACAGTAGCTCCCCATAAGACCCACAATTCTGTCTGTGGTTTGGGGCTAAGATGCATCCTAGCAGTCTCACAGTACCAGCTTCAGAAAGTCTTGCTGGTTTGCTTTCTCCCACAGAGAGGAGCTGACACTACTCAGCAGCCTGTTCCACCCCAGCCCTGGTGACATGACATGGACTTAGAAGGGGCACTATACTTCAATAGCTTGAGATATGTATGTAGTCTGCTTCCCCAGAGCAACTTCACACTCAATATTACAAAGTTGTTGAAATTTCAACCATAGCTGGAGTATCATATAATCCTGCTATCACTATTTATCACATAAAAAACATTGTTTCTTTGTGCTTCCCTTTCTGCATATTATCATCAGCTGTCTCTTACTTCAGATTTCCACCTCTGTTTGAAATTTACATTTATTTTGTCCTATGTTGGTGTAGGACTTGGCATAGAAGAGACTGAGGCTCCAGGAGAGAGCTTCCGCAATAATTTAATCACTCACCTATTGCTGGCTCTTTCACCAGGGTGCCACTCAAACTCTAGAGTATTTCTTCCTGCACATTTCTGCATGTCTCTCTTATTAAGTATTACACTGTATTAAATGCATGGACACTGCCCCAATAAAAATGCTTAAGTAGAAAGTATTTGCTGTTCTAAAGCAGCATCACCTTGCTTCACAGTTCTTTAAATCTGCTCACATTCTTTCACTTGCTATTGCTTTCCTGTGGAATACAGCTGTTACTTTCCTTCTAAAGTCTAAACCTGCCAAAACCAGTCTTGTAGCAATTGAAAACACCACAAGCAGCTGGCAAAGCACTTGCTATTTTAAGATTAGGAACCCTCACAAAGTGTATCTAAACCAGCACCTTCCTCAAGCCCATGACAGGACCAGCAGATTATCCTGAACAAGTCAGGAATACGAGCTGTGAATGCTGGTCAGCTCTGTGCTGTGATTCCTGGGATTCGTGCAGCTAGGTTGTTTAGTAATTGCATTTCTTTCTCGGGGCTGAGGCTGGCAGCAGAGAGCTCCCACCAATGTGTCCACACACAAAGGAGTGGCCACATTGCACAGAGATGTCTGGAGCTGCACTCTGCTATTGAAACAGTTTGCAGTGCAGGGCTTAAATCTGCTACACAGAGGTTGTCATGGCCTCTTGTTCTCTTCAGTTTCCGTCTGTTATCTTCAGCTTTTGTGCTTACCAGGTGTCTCAGAGCAGACAGAAGATACTTTGCTTCCAGGCACTCAGCTTTTACATTGGTGTTTACAGAGAATTGGTAACTTCCACATACCATTTCAGAAGCAGAAAGCTAAACACATACACATACACACACACACACACACACACACACACACTCACACAAAAAAAAAGCCCCCCCAAAAAACCCAAACAAAAAAACTCCACCAAACAAAACAAAAAAAACCAAACAAAAACAAAAACAAAAACAAACCAATTGAAAGAAGGAAATGGCTTTTTCCTTCTATCCATTACTGCCTGCATGATAATAGCTTTATCCTGCCTGTGGCTGAGAATCTCCTGTAAGGAAGTGAGTTCCCTCATTATTTTAATGTAATTTGAGTGCACTCAGAGCCTTGAAAAGGCACTTGACACCTCACAGGAGCAGATGCTAAATGCTCAGTACATTAACCATCTGACTGTTACCTCAACCTTTTTGATAATAGGGGTTATTTAAAATGCCACATACTGCTGCTCAAATATTAATAACTCTTTTCCTGACCTCTTCTAAATAATATAAATAACTCACTAATCATGACTTAGTTATCTTCTGCAAATAACAATGCATGAAATGGACACTTATCTTGAACTTTTTACATAAACAATATTCTCTATCTGAGAAACTGGCAGTTTGCTACAACTAATTTGGCAACCAAAAAATGTTCCACTTAATGCTTACTAAGTAGCTTCACAAAACTCTCTGGGTAGTTCTCCTGAGGTTTTCTAAGCAAAACAGAAATTTTTCACTACTAGACTCCACTTTCTTTTTCGTGGTAGACAGAAGAATTAGAGGGCCCACTAATAATGTATTTTCAAACCTTTCCTTTTCCGTAGAGGAAACAGCTGACACTGAAGATTTCTTTAATGTTTGGTAAGTATTTGGAGACAGTGGTTTATTGGTATACAAAACATCTATAAACACACTTCTGCGGTATTCAAGAGGGCAGTAAGAATGAAACAAACTCTGATTTTCCCAAATTAGAAGTAGCCAGACTCTGTTTGCCCTCAACTACATTTCTGCTTGGAGGGCAAGGTACAAAAAATTAGGAAAGTATTTATGTTGTTTTGTCCAGAAAGCACCTTGGAAGCTTCTTCTATGTGGACTTTTACTAGGATGAGTATGAAAGATAATGACTCAGAAGAGCCACAAAAGATAATGATATTCTTCTACATTAATCAATGCATCAATGTGTCAATAAACATATGAGGCTGTGGAAATTTACAGGAATTTGCGGACCCTAAAACGTCTGAAAAACTTCAATGCATTGACGTACCGCGCCACCTAGCCCTGTCTGGAGGACATTTCACCCTGGAATCTGCTGCCACGGAACAATGTGTACCAATCAAGAAGTGTACACAGTAGAGTGTTTCCACGGGTAAAACACCCTAGTATGATGGAGGTATTTTTCAGCGTGTGTTTCTCACCTCTAAAGGCTTTATGGCTAAATCAGAAAAGCTACCTTTTTAGAAACAGACATGATCTGCAAACCTCCATACATACGTCACCAGAGAAAAAACCATCATACTGCTAAGTGGCACAAGTGCAACCTTGTGCGGGACCTACACCCTATGCAAACACTCCCTATGTCACCAGAAAAGCCACCAGATGGCCGCAATTCTTTTTTTTTTTTTTTTTTTTTTTTTTGGGACGCAGGTGAAAAAAAAAAAACTTTTTTTTTTTTTTTTAGGGAAGCAGTGTGAAGAAAACAGAACTTCTTTGTTTTGGTTTTGTCTGGGATATGGTTAATTTCTTTTCCATAGCTGGTACAGTCCTGTGTTTTGGATCTAGTATGAGAATAACGTTGATAACACACTAATGTTTTGATTTCTGCCATCTAATGTTTGTCCTAATTCAATGAATTTTTTCTGTGTCATGCTCTGCCAGTGAAGAGGTACACAAAATAGATGGGAGGGAGCACAGGCAGAACAGGTGACCTGAACTGGCCAGAGCGATATTCCACGCCACAGAACACCATCCCCAGTATGTAAACTGGGGAATTACCTGGAAACAGTGCTGATCAGGGTGCAAGAACTGGACCTGACATTGTTCAGTGGGGAGTGAGTAACTCTAGTGTGCATCAATTGTTTTTCCTTGAGTTTTGTTTCTTCCCTTTTCTAATTTGCTATCATTCGTATATTTTACATTTTACTTCACAATTTATGTTTCAATTTTTGAGTCTCCTTCCCATTCCACTGGGAAGGGGGTGGGTGAGTGCTGTGTGGTGCTTAGCTGCTGGCTTACCACGACAGAGTTCTGCCTCCAGAAGAGGCTTGCTGTTACAACATTAGGGCTGCAATAGCTGCTGCTGGAATGCCCACAGTCTCCTGAGGCATGGACAATACTTGAGAGTATGTCCTTGAGCAGCTCTAATGACATATTCTTTGGGCAGTTTTTTGCAGAATCTGCCTCCTCCCTACTTAATGGTCGTTAACGGGAACTGTCAGCCACAGCGTTCCCAACTCCTGGCACCCCACACTAAGGAATGATTGCTTGCTCCTCTCAGTCCACTAATTCAGGATGCGCTTCTAATGCCTCCACAAGCCAGACTGCCTCAATGTTGCCTAAGTGCACTGTGCAACACAGAACAACACAACACTGGTATTGTCACAGATTCTTTTATTCAGTGTGGCAGACAGGAAACACTGCACTAAATTTCATCAAACCACTGAGCCTAAGCATCCAAAGAATCAAAGCTGCAATTTTCTTTCAATCATGTAGCCAGCCTTTTATACATTACATCATACATTCTCACTATATCATCTTCTATTGGGAATTTACGACTAATTTCTAATTGATTAATTACCTCATTCATTCACTAAATACACACTCAAGTTTCAACCAGTAATAAAACTATTCATGGTGCATAACTAGGCATCTCAGCTTATTGAAGATATAGTACATGACACTAATGTATTTAAAATTTTAAGACCTCCTGTCCTCCCAATTCCTTTAAATTTCACACATCCTAAGCCAGACTTTACACTCTGGGGAAAGAGGAAAAAGATAACTCATAAATTCTCAGTGGCAGGAATTTGAATTTCTTCTTCTGGCACACCACATAACACCTGACTCTTTTATTCATTTTTCCAATAGATGCAGTAGGTTTTTCATCCAGGGTGTTTCAACAATGTATAAAGAAAAGATCCTGATTGTTGCTGATGTATTCTGAGTTACAGCTGAGAAAGCTTGTCTTGTCTTTTAGAGCATGATTTTGCTTTCCACAGACCTTCTACTGAACAAGACTTTCAGGAACAAGAATCTGGAATACAGCAATTGAAAGACAAGACACGGAACAAAACAAACTTTATTTTTTTCCCTTTGCACCAATGGGCTTAAAAAGTCCTTTTCCAATTCATTTTATTGACTACTGTGAACTGACAAACAGTCATATAAAGGTAGCACTACCTTTTCAAGATGCTACTGTCAGTCACTTATTCAGTTGAAGAACTCAGTAGAGTTAAAATTTTCTATGCCAGTTGTCTCTTGTTTGTTTTCTTAAACTTCAGTCCAAGTAACATTGCAGTTTCTAAAAATCATGTTTAATGGAGACCCAGACTTGTTTAGTGCTGTCCCACTATCTCCAATGCTTGATTGGAAATCCCCATGCTCATTTTAAACAACTAGCTGAGAAGGCTGAAACCATCTAGTTGCAGCAGCTCATTCAAATTACTAATTCAGATTTTTCTATGTGGTTTACAGTAGACATACCCTGAAACTGTGTGTAAAGCAAATAATTGTCCTATGAGATAGAATAGCACAGTATTAATTCAGGAAAGTGGAGCATCTATGGAAACAACTATTTTTTTGTAGCAAACCTCTCTTCCTACCCTCATCCTGTGGAAAAGAGTCCTTTGCCTAAGTCTCAGTTGTACTCCACCACATATTGTCAGTGGATTGCTATGTCCCAGAACTCAGGAATGGTTTTAGGCTAGTCCTGTGCCACCAGAGGGACTTTCTCAGACAGGTGTCTTTGTGTCATCTCCTTCTAGCTGTTATCTCCAACTAGAATGCTGGATTTGCATCTGAAAGCACTACTGTTGGCACACTGGCATGATTTCTCCATCAGATATTGGGCAAAACTGTTCTTACACCTGTAGCACAGCAAAAAGCCACAGGGAATGTTCTTCTCCTCCTTTCAAATATGCCCAACTCCATCATCCACTCAAAAAAGGCTGTTTTATCTGGATACAGATATGTACTGTATATATACGTCCAGAATAAGTGCTGTCTAATGTAACCATAAAGGTCATCAAGTAGCCCTAGTACTACTATAAATAATGTTCTGATCACACGGACATCACACAGAGAAACATTTGGCTCCTTTTTCATCCTTGAAAATTACCTCACAGAAAAAAACCCCACAAACCCAATAACAAAACAACTACGTATCCAGCATATTTGAGCACACAATCTCAATATGCAAAAGTGGACAACTACTTTGTTTCACCACACCGTGGTGTTTACTCTTCTCTCCTGAAATGTTGGCTCACACGCTCCATGCTTAATTAGTCCAAATACAGAATGATTTTTAACCCTTGACTCCCAGAAAAGCAGAAAATGTTTGCTTCTGATGTCTCTTCCTCTAGGTTACCACAAGATGGTAGCAGAGAGTTTCTCCCGAAAAAAAAATCTGACAATAAGACTGAAGCGTCTCAAGTTTGGGACCCAGAGAGTGCATGTTTTTGAGCTTACTTTGTTTCCGATGAGCCAGGAAACTACTTAATTACATATCGAGGCTCTTAGGCAAAAGATAATTTTCCCTCTGGAATCCGATCTAGCTATCCATTAACCTGAAAGTTTGAATACACTTGGCATATCTACACTCAAATCCCTTGAAGAACTAGATTTCCTATGTACAGAATCATAGCAGTGTGAGGAGCATGCAGCCTGCACAAAAGCTTCTGTGTCCTATTCTGGCCTCATTATCAGGACAGAGACAGAGAATTTTGTCCGTGCTGGTGTTGCAGGTAGAGAATCGCAAAGGCTGAATGCTTGAATTTTGTTGTTGTTTATTTTATCAGCACTACAGCTAGCAAGCTACAAAGTAACAGTGCAGGAGGAAAGTAGTAGAACCAGAAGAAGAACAATAAGAATAATGGCTCCTTGTCCTTTGAGCCCTTTTTATACCATAACTAACGTAACTTATTGTTTTTAGATTTAAACCAATCTCCATGTAATAAATCTATTCGTAACGCCACAAATGCTGTAAAATTTGTCCAATACTTTTTCAGTAGAACATGGAGTCATGGGTAGAAGAAAGGAAGAAAGAATTTTAGCTGTGACTCCACCATTTTGTGTTTTATCTCTTATCAGCTCACTATAAAAACAATCCCAAAAACATGCACCTTTTCACTCTGTGAGAATCTATATACCATTACTATGTCCCAACTCAAACTTCAGTAGACTGTGACATTTCTAGAAGTGTTGGGAGCTTATTGCAAGGCCTTGAATCATAATTAGACTTGTTCAGGGAGGTACAAATAATTTTTGAGGGTCTTACAGCTGACCCAGGGTCAGGTTTTACAGACAGCTTAAGGCCAGGGGCAGCAGGAGGTTTGGGATCAGGTTGAGAGCAGCTCATTTCCTGATCTTCAATATATGGCCTTATCTCAGGTATATCAGGCAAACATATATGCTCCCTTTTCTGGCCTCTAACAATTCTGGAATCAAAAACTAGGTGTGGGGATTCCCAGGAAGCTCATTCTCAGAGTATGACTACTGCATGTTGCATGTACTTGGCTCTCACAGGAAGCTGTTGGGGACCACTGTTTTGAAATGCTAAGGCACACAGCCCTTTTATAATAGCCTACTGACCAGAATGCTCAACCTGAAAGTAAAGAGAAGGATTCAATTCCCTCTTCAGTTGGAAGAAGTTCAAATACGTGCTTGGAATGATCCCAAATAATGACCAAAGGCACAGATTTAACAGTAGTGTAAATGGATACAGCCACTGTCCTCCAGTTAAGGCTGTCACTCTTTGGAAAGACAGAGAAGCATGGGACCTGGAGAGGCAGACTACTTGTGCCTCATCCAACCCAACAGGAAAGAATAGTTCTGGGACATGATCAGGCTGGAATTTATCTACTCAGAGGAGAACTTAGAACTTTCAAAGATTCTTGGAAGATGCTGTTCTCTGAACCACAACCAACCTCAGTGGTAATAAGTGCTTAAATGATGTACATAGTTATTAGGAAGTAATGAATCTATTATCTTGCACTGCTGGACCCAACTGCATTTCTAGTAACACTAGAAAATTTTGGTAGCTTTAGTTTCCAAGTGAGTTAGGTGGGGAAAAGATTAGAGATTGCCACTAAATTGATGTTCAATAATCTTGCTTATATGACATTGTGGATAAATGATCACAGACAAAAAAATTGTCTTGAATTTTTTTTTTTTTTTTTTTTTTTAGTTTTTGAGCTGTGTTTAAATATTTCAGCATAATTAAGCTGCAGACCCTCCACTCAATATCTGGGAGAAAATAAAATACAAAGGATCTACAGAATAAGTGAACTTCATATATCTCATTGATCACTGGGAAAACAGACTTCGTGAAAAAAAGCAGACCTGAAACAATTTATCACAATATAACCATGCATATACATAAAAAGACACTTGAAATTTCGTATTAATTCTAATGTTGATATTTCCTATATTTCACTGCTTTTTCATCTAAATAGCAATTGTTTCTAATAGGGATTGTTGAGCAATTATTAGTTAAAGGCAAATAACTGATAATTTCTTCTTCACTAACCCCATAACTTATTTATGCTACTGTGATTTGAATTTTTTATAACAAACTTATACTTGTTACTTATTAGTTAAGATCATATCAGATAATACATATATAACACCAGCACCATCTCTTGTCAGGAACCACAATTATTACTTGATCAAAGAGATATGCCTGGAAGAGAGACTGTTGCTGCAATCACACAAGTTTGTGTACAACAAACTGCAATTTAATATGAGATCAGACTTCTCCCTTTACAGTGACTTGCCATAACCACAATGGAAATGCCTATAGAAAGCTCAAACCTTATTTGTGTAGGGCATTCAGGATGCACCTGCAAAACAAGTGCAGACAGTTAGACCATTCTTGCCTCCTACATTTTGTGAGACAAATCAGATTGGCACTGAGGAGTCTTGACTCCAAGCCGAGAGGCATATTGAGAAATAAAAAGTACTATCTCAATACAAAATGGTTGTACAGTTTCAACAACTCCTCTGCAGCTGTGGGATGATGAAAACTACTCCCAGAGAAACTCCATGAATATTAATGAGAACCTCTTAGCATTCTGGATGCACTAAAAAGTACATCTTGAAATTGTTCAGTGCAGTTCAGCTCAAGAACTTTTCTCTGAACTCTTTCACTCTGCAGAGCACTTCTGCAACTTTTGACTAAATAGAAATTGTTCCTGAGTATGAATTAAATCAGGTATGAGGAACACAGTTTATGAAAAGCAATTGTTTGCTTTACTTTGGGTTTGGAGGTTGCTACTGTGCAGTCAGAAAGCAATTAGAAGCGGCTCGCAGCTAAAAAGAAACAATAGTGGAGTTAAAAACATCTGTGTGGGCTGTACACAGCCAGCAATCTCTCTGATAAAACAGAAGATGCCCAGGACTTCCAAATGACATGAAGCTATGACAGGTCACAATCATATCAGAAAACAGAATTAAGATCAAAGGCATCTTGACAAGTTAGAGAAATGGTGTGGCAAAAGGGAAAGATCAGAGTCATATGATTAAGCAGAAATAATTAAACAAGGAAAGAGAAGAGTTGGCAAAATAAAAATGATCTGTGACTTAGAGAACATCACAGGTAGACAGATCTTAAATAAACAATGTTCTGCTTCTGAGGATACAGCAACATAGAGACAGGAACCGAGTGTCACCTGTGAATAAATAGTTTTAATAAGGCTCCTCCTAAAAGGAGTGCTGTGTCCTTCAATTCTTCTTTGAAACTGGACTCAAGAGACATGTGAATAGCTGTGAACACAATCAACGTTCTTTAAATTGTGGAAAGAGTTGAGTTTGTTTAACCTAGAGAGGGCTGAGGGGGTCCTGTTATTAATCTGCTGCAGAACAGGAAATAGTAACTTGGTCTCTATTAGTTTGCAGGCAGGGAGCAGTGGTTATAAAGACCTACTAAGCCTTTTTGGTAGAGAGAACTTTCTACAACTAAGGATACTTAGGTCCTAGCCAGACACTGCCTTTGAAGGCAGTGGAACTTCTGGGAATGGGTGGTTTTAAGAAAAAAACTTGAGAATCGGGAAGTGGGTGTGATTTATCCTGCTTTGGGGCTAAAGATGGCATCTTTTACACTGTATTAAAAATTAATTTGCAAGTGAAAGAACTTCAGATTTTTCATACAAATTCCTAGATTTTAGTATGAGAATCAACATCTCTGCTAAACTTTGCAGAAACTTACACATATGATCACTAACTGGAATTAGAAACTCTTGAAATACAAGCTAATATTTCTGCTTTACTTTAAATAACACAATAAACTCTTTCATTGCATTAGTTAATGAGGAACATTAAACTACCCCATTTTTCTTGTTTCAAGTCTTTTATTCAGTGCTTGACAAAGGGAATTGTATTTTGTACAGTATGTTTGCAGACTTTTTTTGTTTTCCTTTGAAATGGTCCTGTTAACATAGATAGCATTGTTCCAACAGCTTATTTTCTTCCTGAAGGGTGGAGAAATAAGAAAATTACCTTTTTATTACTCATAAGGTGCAGATTTACTGCATCATGTAAATCAGTATGGGTAAAAATTATTAATATACCAACATAAGTGGTAGATTTTTGTAAATGATGCAAGTAGGTTATATACCACAAGAACATTGAGTAACACATCTCAACAGAGAAAAAATAGGTTTTGATGCCAAGAAGCTACAAACACTTGACATATAAAAGAGGAAATATTTTATTTTAGGAAGAGCTGACACTAAAATCTGAAAAATAAAGAACTACCACCAAAAGTAAGAACATGTGTGTTTATTGAAATACATTGTAAAAGTGCAACTTTTACAATAAAATTTAGTGGCAAGGTTCACTGTATTACTTACTGCACAAAGGATATAACAATGATTCAAAGCTACCAATACAAAAATCCAAGCTATCAATACAAAAACCTTATTGCACTGTAATACCAGATTATGCATGGCATCCAGCTAACAAAGATCTGCTTTCGGTGGGAGTTCTCTCAGCTTTGAAGAGCAATCTGGAGAGGTGCCCTTGCTCAAGACGAGATCCCATGTAACCACCTACTTAGCAGGGAGAGCTGTAAGAATGCTCATTTTAGGCTGTCATATTTCTGGAATGAAGTGGTTGGCTTGTAGTAAAACTACATAAAATGGGAAGGCTATGCGTGAGATTCCTTGCACCCACAACTTTCTTTGTTCCTTGATAAATGAGTCCTAGAAAAGCTACATGCTATTCATGTGCTATTCACATGACCAGTGACCCAAGCTCATATGCATCAGTGCTCACCTGTATCACTCTGTTCCTTTGTGTATCTTTACAGAACAGACGGGAACTAGAGAAGTTCTTGTCCTAGTTATGTCCCAGGTCTTTACCTTCTTTGGGGCTTTTAATAGCTACCCTTAGTTTGGTTAAGGAGTTGAGTGCATTGGTCACACTCAGTCAGTTTGTTCAGATATTTTAGCTGTGCACAGACACTCTGCAGGAAGAATACCCATAATTGAAAATAAAGCAGTTAGTTATTGGCTAAGAAACAGAGGAGCTAGCTAGAGTTTAATGAGCTGCTGAACAAAGCACTACTCCAAAGCTTACTCACAAATAAAGTTAAGCTACTCAAGAAGTCTTTGCTGAGCAGGCAGGCATGAGTCAAAAGGGTAAGGGTCACTTCTCATGACTCTCTGGAGAGGAATCCCAGCATTTCTAACTTGCAATCTTCCATCAACACTTAATAAGACACAAGGGTTCACAGCTAGTCCACAACTAGACTGTGTAGCTTGATTATGCTTTCCCAGGTTATCTTTACCTTTATGGTTTTTTACCTTTTCATGCTGGTACTTTCCTCTGAAATCCTTGAACATCAACAATCTCATGTCTACAGCCGTACTTTCAAAATTCTCCACAGGTGGCAAACTTTCATAGCAGTCTGGACCAAGGTCCTGCAGGTGTGTCGTGTCAGAGTGGTGCTTTGGATACCTGCATCCAGGGAACTAAACACTCAGAAAGGTGGGGTGAAGCTCAGAGCTGTTGTTACAGACATGAAGGGTGTCAGGTTGGATTGCATGTCTTCTAGGCCTTTCCAAACTACATTGCTACAACCTGGTATATAGAGAAGTTTGGTACCTGACTTGAGATTTTAAATTCTCTAGATTCTTTGAGTCTTGACACTTTGAGCTTCCAGACTGTTTTGTGGATTTACCTTTGTTCTTCTCTTGTATTTCAGTTTTTCCTGCTCAAGTATCAGGAACCTGGTAACTTCCTTTTTGAAACACTTTCTGACCAGGCATGAAATTCCTTATAGACATTATTCAATAACATTAGGGGTTTTTTGGTTCTAATTAGTACCTTGGACATCATTTCTAAATAGCAGTGAATTTGTATGTTCATAAGCAAGCATTCAAAGAATAAGTTAATACATTGTTCTTTCTGCAACTTATTGATCATGTGGATCAGTAAAAGCAACATCAGAGACTGCTGCTGCTACCCAAAGAAGTAGGAAATAGAGAGCCACAGCAGTACTGAAATGATTCAGAAAATGTTAAATAGATTGATGGATTTTAAAAGGTATTTCCACTAGAGTCCTAAAAGAATAAATATTTTCAAACACAGATGAGAGTGCTCAAACCACAAAAATGAGTTAATATATTTATCTTTAAAATAGTAAGTGCAAACATTTTCTACCCCACATTTTGTTTATTGTATATGATTCAAAACCTACTTTCAAATATTCAGTTGACAGGTTTCCAGAAAGCTTTACTAATTTATACTGTCTAGAAACATTAGCAGAAAGAACCTACTAGTATATTACAGAGACTTGTTAACAAATATAAGAAGAAAAAAAGCCAAAATGTTGGCATCTAACCATAGATATCTGTGATTTGTATTTTCAGTAAAACGCAGCAGTTAGATGACCTTTCATGTGTGTACTACTCTGAATTCTGAAATAACAGTAAATGTCCAGCTGTGGTGCCTCCAGACCACATGCAGGCAATAAAAATGAGTGACCCTCTGAAAAGTTCAGTTTACATGACTCACAAAATATGCACAGGAACTCTGTGGAAGAAATAGATGCAATTATTCAGAACACAGTTGTGAAGAATTAAGCTATCCTTTGACTAGGAAGCTTTTTATTGACTAGAAAGCAAGAGCATTATAAGAAAATGGAATGCCTGACTAACGAACAGGATGTTACTTGGCAGAGGGAAGCATGAGACATTGCTGAAATACAACGAGGCAGGGAACAACCGGCTAGTTCAGAAGAGAAGCATCGAGGTGCTGAAGTGGATCAAAAGAAAAGTGTATGATGGCAATGCTATGCTATCACAAAAAACTGGCAAACTATGTATCATGAGGTGCACAAATAATATAGCCTATAAGGCTGAAAACTGCAGATTGCAGACTCCTGATGCAAAGCAACCAAACTTCAAGAATTTGAGACAATCCAGAAGAAAGCAAGGAAAAGAGTGTCTCAATGGGTACTTTAACACCACCACCAACAAATTAAAAGAAGAGACAGAAGACCTCTTTTATGTAGAAGTGCTACAAACTGGAAAAACCTTCACTACAAATGCCCTGGAAGGTATGAGCAACAACTTTAAACATAACATTCTCGTGGCAACATCGGAAGATGTAGCTAGGCAGCTTTTGGCATACTGTACCTATCTGAATGGCGCCAGTCATATGAGGACTCGCAACAGAAACATGGTTAACTTCTAGTCTCCCTTCCTGCTTTATGTGATTTTGGGGAGAGAAGAGTTTGTTTTGCGAGCCGTAGCCTTACGTGACGCGGTTTCTGTGAGGGATTTCCTCACACAGCTGCCTGCGGGAATGTGGCACTGCACCAGGCTGGTTACGGCCTGGCCCCCGAGCCCCGCCGCAGCCAGCGGGCACCTCCCCGCCCCTTGGCGGCCACAGCGACCGACCACACTCCCGGAGCCGGGGTCACAGCACCAGAGCTCAAGGCGCCTTGGGGACATCACTCCTGCCTGCGGCTCCTGCCCGCTGGAGACCGGGAACGTGCGGAACGTGCCCATTCTCTGCCCCTCACGGTCCTTTTGAGTTACCCCTGCCTGTCCCCCCTTGTCCCTGCTCGGCCCACCCAGGACCCTGAAGCCCTGAGGCGCCTCGAGGACGGGGCGGCCCGCGGCCCACGTTCTGCCTTTTGGAGGGCAGCCAAGGCAACGCCCCGCGCTTCCCGGAGCGGGGGGAAATTCCCGACAAGCGGCTCTCCCGGCTTCTCGAGGTGGGAGGAGGCACCGCCCTGCCCGGGTAGGGACGGCCGAGACGCTTCCCGGCACTGGCCGGGGGGGCCCGCCGCGTTCCGGCGTGCGGGGATCCGGCTGACTCCGGTCGTGAGAGAGGCCCCGGCTGCTGCAGGTGAGTGATGCCGGTGTCTCCCTGTCAGAGCAGCCCCCGGTTCCCTCAGTGATCCCCCCCGCCCTTCTCCTCTCCGTCCGCGGCCGTCCCGTCCGTCCTCGCTGAGGGGAGCTCTGCCTGCCCCGCTGAGAAGCACCCACCTCTCCACTCCGGCGCTTGTTTTGAAGCGCGCTGTGCAGTTTTTACTTTGACTTTTAGCGCTTCTAATGCCCTCTCCACCCTTTGCCCGCCCGTTATCCCGTGTTTTCCAGGCACCCCTCGGTACGGCGGTGCGGGAGGGCTGTAGCGGCGCCTCAGCACCGCCGCCGCCGTACCGCGCCTCCAGAAACGCGCCAGCATCATCGCATACCGATGAATTTAGGGCGCTTCACGAACGTCTAGTCTCCTCTGCTTTCAAGATGCCACTGCTTAGCTGCAGCATAAAAGCTGCTGATCTGACTTGATCGAAAGTTACCTAGGTGGGCTATCTCCTGGGGTGAGGATGCTGCACCTGCCAGGTGGTTAGGGTTTGGTTTTTACATCTCCTGTGCCCGCTGCTTCGAGAAGGTGTTGATTTGTTGAAGGTGTCAGAAATGCGAACCACACCTTTACATTCGGCATCATACAGAGAAAAAGTGTTACTTCTGCTTTAAGCAGCTGAAATCCATTGCTTGATCTCAAGGACATCTGAGTAAATAAGAAAACATAAATTTCAGTGTGGTTCCTGATTTTTTTTGAGTTTGAATGGTTTTTTGGCATAACCTTTTTGCCTCTCCTTTTGTCTAAATTTTGCATACCTGAACTAGTCCCAACTCCATTAGGGCAAACCAGATAGATCCTGATAACATTATAAGTTGATAATGTGTGAAAAACTGCTTCTCTACAATTGCTGACATTTGTTTTCTGATGGGGCAGGAGCGCTTTTACAAAGGTCATTAATTGCTTTGTGATTTTAGATTCCATTTCCCCCCCATTTCAACTGCCTTTTTGTTTGGATTCTTGTCTTCGTGGTACCATGAAGTACATGTTTTTCTGTTTTGGCAGAGATTTTTAGAAAAGCAACAGCATGCATCAAAGAGCTTTCTGTTTACCGAAACAGAGGAGATAAAGCTACCTCTCAGTGGTCAAATTATTACATGTGTATTAGACCTTAATTATAGAAATCACTTTATTTCTTTGTTATGCAGCTTTTTAAACTTCTTGCTCAGCCAATAAATTACAAAAGCTTATTAGGATCTTTCAGTATCTTATACACAGATATATTATATGTACTAAGAGTAATTGAAACCATTTTAAAAATGCTTGGGAGAAAAAAGCAAGTACAAGGACTAAAGGAATGATCCATCCACTTTAGAGTGTGGTTTTCTTTTTAGCATTCAGGATTGTTGACAATCAAATTCTCAATTTTCTGTAAAAAGTCTGATGTTTATTTTTAGGAGGGATCTATTTAGCTGGAATGTTTTAGCAGATACTACTCAACCAACATTCCATAGGTTCCTGGTGTCTTTATGCTCCTCTGTGTTTCAAGAAAAGCTGCTTCAGTTGGATGTCAGCTCTGCACTGTTGGTTTTGCAGGGTATATACTGGGAATTGCAGGAGTGGGGGAGTGGAGGCACACTGTGTTGTAGAGTCTTTGCACAAATCACTGACTTAGGGCCTTCCAGCTCCTTTTGACAGTTACCTAGTTATCTCTTTACTTAGGATACAAAAAACGCATCAGGAAGATGAGTTAGACTTCCTGTACTCTGCCTGCTTTCCAGGGGTGCCTCTTTGGAGGCTGTGGAAAGAGTTTATTAGATTTTGGCACTATATTTTTACTTAAGTTATCAGTCTTGTGTTGATCGGTAGAAACTTGGACTGTGATTCCTATCCTCAGTTTGTTTATGAAGTAGAGGGAATAATAACATAGGATGAACAGTATTATTACTTGATTTGACAAGTAATTTTCAGTCATTGACATTCATTAGTCAATGACATGACTAATCTAATTGTCTAATCATTGACAGTCCTCTTCCATGTCTGGTTTAGAAAAACTTGTTCAGTCCATGGTGTTATGAATTGGTATCCCTACCTAAATATCCCTCACAATTAAATAAATTAAGTATGCTGCAGCTGGAAAAATTTCTTTTCTCAGCCTGTGTACAGGCTCAGGTTCATTTAAAGATTTTGCTTGTGCCTGGCAGCTGTTTTAAATAAGTAAAGCAAAAGGCACTGAGAAAATAAAGTTGTATGAAGTATGATTTGAAATATATGCCTTTAGGACGATTGCTGCAAAACATATTAACTCTGCAGTCAGCTTTGACTAGATGTTCATAGCAGGGGCTTCCTTTACTTATGCACACACAGGTGTTCCAGGTGCAGCAGCAATATGTGCACTGCATAGCTCCAACTCCTAGTCAATTGGATTTTGGTGCTTCAGTGACTTTCAAGTGGTGTTTGATGAAATACTAATCTTTGGTGTGTTTATTAGATAAATAGTGAGAATTCCTTTTTAGTTTCCATGCATCACAAAAATGTTGGCTTGGACAGAACTTTGGTAATCACGTAAGGCAGCCTTTAGCTCTGAAGGAGAAGTAGTTTACATGGAGATATTTGTTTAAAATATTCACAGACCTACTTAAGAAAATATGTTTTTTTCAAAGGTAATTTGCTGCTATGCTATCTCCACTTCTTGAGTGATTCCTCTTTGATTGTGTTTAATCTGAACAAATCCTGTTGCTGCTGAATATTATTTCAATTGCTGTCATCTCTCCAAAATAGTTCAGTTCTGTTGAAGTATCTATCAGTGCTGATTAATTTCAAGTTAGTCAGGGGAGTCCCAAATCCATCTGTATCTGTTTTGTCACATTCCAGGTTACATTTTCCAAACAGGAAGATTAAAAGTAGACAACGTAGTTATGATTTTAAAAAAAAAAAAAAAAAAAGTTTTAGCCTGCAGGCTGATAAAACCAAGCAAGTCTGCTTTATTTCCCTCAGAGATTTTGAGTTTTTATAAGGAGAAAGAATGTATGCTAAAATGAAAGATTTATTGCTCATCAAACTTCTGTAGTTCTGACCATTTTGTGCCCAATTGACTTCAACTTGCAACTCAGTATTATCTCCCCTTTTCTGGCTACCTGTCTTCTTCCCCTATGTTGTTCAATTTTCACTTTTGGCAAGGATGTTGTTAATCTATTATCATCATTTTGCTGTTGTTGCCCTTTTTTTTTTTTTAATTAAACTGATAATGTATTTTGTAAAACTGTAGCCAAGTCACAGACTTATAAATTATGATATTATAAAACTATTTAATTATTGATATTGCTTGACATTCATTGGTGGTAGTTATTATGTGTGATTAATTTGTTAGTTGTAGGCAGATGCTTCAGCATAAAGAGGATTTAATTCAAAATATTACTCATATATTAAGAAACCTATTTCTTTTTTCTCAACTAGTGTTTCATTTATTTAAAATTGCTTCATATTCTCTTTTGTTAGAGAATTGTAGGACTTTTCTCATGAAAACCGGTTTGTTACCTACAATTGCACATATTACCATAGTCTTTATTATGCACTATTAAATTGGATTAATACCATAATAGTGAAAACCATTGTCACTTTCCAAATGTGGTTCTATTTTGATAATAACTTATTATATTACGCTATCCTTTAGTAGCATAAGGCTTTTGCATCAATAAAAGTGATCTAGGCTGTGCCATTAGTGAACTGATGGTGTAAATGACTGGAGCTGTTAAATTAGATGTTAGTTTCATGGCAATAGTTGAGAATGGTTCTTAAGAGCTTAAAAAAACTTTGGATTTTTCTGCCAAATAGGAAGTAATGTAAACAAGTAGTCTAATATGTCATTGTTCCACAGTACTTTCCCACTGTATTTCATGTTGGATTTAAGTGATTCATAACCAATAGGGCAAATTTTGTGTATCCAACTCCAAAGATATTTACGAAATTAAGGAGTCTTGTGGGGACAGATTTTCATCATGCTCATCTAATTAAGTCAGGAGAGATACTGCTGAACCTAACTGACCACCCATGTGTTGAACTGTCTTAAAGCAGAGAGTTAAGTCCTTTGACTTTAAAAGCAGTTTTAATTTCATACTTTTTGTGGGGGGAAAAAAAGGTATGCAATATTTGGCTTAGTATCAATATAATTTCATACAATTTGAAAAACCCCTATCACCTGAAGGAGTTACCAGAAGTTTTACCGTGATCTGCCTTGGAAAAGTTTCTTTTACTGTCATTTACTTACTGCTTTCTACTCTGTAAGAAAGAGCTAGTCTGTCTTGTTTATCTCAGAAATTATTCAAATTATTTTCCCTTTTAGGTGCTAAAAAGCCCTTGGAAAATCTAGAAAAAAATGAATCGGTTCTTGGAACAGTCAAATAGTTGCATGTGAATTAGGCCTAGCTTATCAAAAATATTTAGATTCTTCATACATGGTGATCTTAGTGTTATCTAAATACTTTTGAGGATATTTGTTTAGTGGCAGGATAAATGGCAGAAGCCTGTGCATTAGGCAAGACAACACTTACCCGGTAAATATGGGGGCTTCCATGTGGAGCATTTGAGCTCACAAGGAAAACTTGGGACACACTGCAGCAAGGATGCTTGTTGTGAGCATTGAGCCCTGGGTTGCAGTGCTGCATGCAGAACTGTTCTACCATGTTTGTGTGATCTTCAAAAACATTTTTTAAAAAAAAAGTTTCAAGTCTTTTGATCCTTTGGAGGAATTCAGAGCTTCTCAAAACCATTGAATGTAATTAACTTAATAGACTTAAGAGTCTGCAGCTCTTAGGTGTTAAGTTAGAAGTTTTCTGCTAGAAACAAATTCTGTAGTGAATTCCTGGCCCTTCTGAAATTCATAAATGCTCTGTTTTTAGCTTTAGTGATGACAGGTCATTCTGGTTATCTTCTACTCAGCAGTTCCAACTTCTATGGAAGCTACAACTACTTCCATATCACTTCTGTCACTGATAGAAGACTATCAGTGTTCTGCACAGCTCCTGAAATGTTAAATACTCAAATTCTGTGTTAAAGATAGCTGTATCCATTGTCCTGTTCCTGTTGTTTGTACCTTCTGTGCCTGAGAGCTTTAACCATACTGCAGCCTGATGTTTACATATCCCTTCTGCGTGGGGGAACTTGCAGGTGATTCATGTCTTCTGACACCTAGCATACAATCAGGCCTTCAGAATTGGGCTGTTCAAGTCAAAGAGTTTCATCCTGGAACAGTGTGAGTGCCAAAGCTGTAAATGGAATGCAAGATAGAGCTCTGTGATTCTTGAGATGACTCTGCATTTGGGAATGGAACTTGCTAAGACTTGATAGGAGTGTTTCATCTAACTTAAGCCCTCCATATAGTGTCCTGTGTGCTGGCAGAGGAGTCTGCTGGATTCATCAGTCAGGCTGTAGGTGGAGCAGAGATCACAAGGTGTTTTGCGCCTTTAATACTCTTTTCCCCTTGTTAGGGTGGGTATCTTCTTACTTGTGCAGGAAGAAAGCCAAAGTATATTAGGAAAAAATTCTACTTTGATATTTATTTGAAATAGGTGGATAAACAACTTTAAAGATACTGTATGATTTATTCGTTTAGACTCAATTGAACTTTTTGTCTGTAGTGCTACTTTGCTGTAACTAGGTCTAAAAACAAGAGTTTTACTTTTTTCATTCTTTATCTTTCTTTGTGCATTCTTCCTGAATTTTTTCTTAAGCTTCCTGAAGTCTGTGTGATTTGGGTTTTTATTTGTTCATTCTTAAATATAGTAATATTATCTGGACTATTGTTTGGCATGCTGTTTCTCCTGAAAGAAACAATAAATAAAAATGTTTTCTTTGCTGGTAATTCTTATGCAGGAAAAGGTGCATGAATGATGAATCACTTCATGATTGTGGCAATACTGCTCCCTCTGAGGATGTGCTACACTACACACTCACAGCAAGGTAAATGTCTGAATGTGTTATTTTTCCTCTGGAAGCAATCTACAGCAACTGAAGCGTTCAACTTGCTGGTTTGTAAGTCTGTGATTAAGCAACATGTTACACATTCAATCAAATTATTCTCTTTGGTAAGGTGATGGAGAAACTTGCATTATTACCTTTTATGACCCCAGTAGGCAGAGTTGCCTGTGGAATCAATGATTTGCAGTGATACGAAGCCAAAGTGTATTTATTTATTTTCTTCTCCTCTTTCTCCTATGTTTTTGATCTGTACTGTCATCCTCAAATAATTTATTTCCTGTTTGACAGCATTTATGTTTTTTTACCTCTTTAGTTTCTTTTTTTGTATCATCTCTGGAAACTCTAGCAGTTCTTTTTCTTTAACTTTTCTGATTGTGGATGGGGTTTTTATTTTTCACACTTCACATATTTATCCAATACAAATACAAAAAGCAAATATGCATATTTGAAGGGGACAGACCTAAATATAATGATAACTTCTCAGAAGTATGTGTATTTTAAGGTAAAAATACTTCTTGTGTACTTGCTGCTAGCAATAGCATTTGGGTATGAATCCATTAAAAGAAAAAAGAAAATTTTTAATTGACCTTTCTGTGACCACTTACCAGGCTCTAATCTGCATTATGGACATTTTAATGACATCTTTTAAGTTGATGCAGAAGGAAGAGAGATGTTTGGGGTTTTAAAAATGTATTTATTATCATACTGAAGGGGTAATATAACTGTTTCAGACATTTTGTCTCTCTTCGATCTCAAAATTCATGTGTTCACACACCACTCACCCAAGTCTCAGTTTTGAGACTTATTATCAGTCCTCCTAGAATGGCAAAACTTTTTAATGCAGGCAAGTCCAAACAGTTGCTTCATTACAGTAACTTGGTCACTTGTTTCCACATGCAATTGTTCAGGAATAAAATTAGTCTCTGTTGTTAATCATAAAGCTATTCACATAGTCTTGAGTTAGCTTTCAAGTTAAAACAGGTCTTAAGATGCCTTGATCACTTAATTTTGCTAGGAGGGAATATTGTAACTGTGAGTGCCGCAAATATTTTCACTTGTTAAAATTGTGCTACAAAATCCTTTAATACCTACAGTGTAACTTGGTGATCGTCAAGTTCTTGGATATATCCTTAACTATACTGTTTCTTCTTTCTTTTTTAGTACTGTTTATAAGCTCCAGCTGATGATCTAGACTGTCTAATGCCAGACTCTCTGGAAAACAAAATTGTGTGGGGTGTGAAGTGATGTGTTGTGTAGCTGAAGGGAGATAGTGGACACTTGTACAGATGGAGAAAAAACAGAAACTGAAGAGATCTTTATGGTTTTTTTATCAAGTCAATTAAATGTGGCAGGTGGAAGTATTCCTTATTGTGAGAAAAGGGATGGTATTTTAATCTGGACAAAAAGAAACAGGTGCAGAGAGGAGATGCAGGCTTGTCATCAATGCGGTAGGCATAATAGTGACACTTGCAATTAGAATTTGCTAGAAAAATAGCAGAAGGAGGATATGGAAATTCAGAAGATATGCAGAAGTTTCTTTTAATGGTGCACCCTGAAAAAGAGAGGGGTTTCTGCCCACTGGCTGGCTTTTCTTTCAGGTGTATTTATTTCCTTTCCCTGAATCCTTACTTTGTGCTGGTGAATTTCGCTGAGAGACAAGCAGGGTCCTTTCCTTCTCCCAGTTCCTCTCTTCCTTCATTGCTTCAGCAGTGCAGGCACAAAAAATGATGATGGGAAGGCCCAGAGTTCTGTATCAGCCACCTGCTTGTGTATGTGAAATGAGATTCCCCAAGAGATTTGGTGCACAGTGCTTCAGGTAAATGAATGATGAACGTACAAGTAAAGTTGATCAGAAAATGAGCAGCTAAGGTTACATACTAGAGACAAGTAACATTACAGTCAATTCCTTAGCATAAGTAGGATTTTAACAGTGTTTATCTTGTTTTGATGGTTAAAGTCTGTAAAATGTGGGAAAATGAAGTGTGTTCCCAAAATAAAATGATATTCCACTTCCACAGTTAATTTTGAATAGCTGTGTTGTTTTGCTTATTCTGGCTCCTTGCCTAGTCAGTTGTTGGCAGAGAAGCTAATATTTCTTTTTTCCAGTAAAACCTAAAACTGATTCTCTGTCATCATTCAGTGACATTTATCCCCAAGCCTTCCCCCTAGTTTACTCACTTTCAGTAATTAACCTAGTAATTGTCATAGGTAGTGGGTTTCCTTATGGCAGTATAATGCTGATGCCCATCATTTTTCAAAAGCAGCTGTGAAGCAGCAGATACACTTTTTAAGGACCATTATCATAGCCAAAAAAGAAATTTTACTTTTTCATGTGAAACATTTTGCGTTTACCTCACAGGGGCACGAATGCTATCAATTCTGCTTTCACATAACTTTCACATGTTAATAATTTCCCAGGAATTATATGCTAAGACTGCAGTGAAAATTGATAGATGGTGTGTCACATATATGTATCTATATTTCTTTCTCCAAAGCACTTCAGGGTACCACAATCCTGATGCTAAGATCATGGGTTTGAACAGTGAAAATTGATTTCTTTGTCCATGCTTATCTGAAGAAGCCTATACCAATAGTTTCCTCAAGATGGAAAGCATATGGTTTTCATTTTGCTCTGACTTCCCTTGAAAATGGAATAGGTTAAAAATATCCCAACAGAATTTTTGGATGATTTGCTAAAAGAGAATCCTTTCTTCCAGCAGTTTTTAACAACTTTGTACTAATGGTAAAATATATTCTTTCCTCCATTTATTCTTTAATTATAGTCAGGACTGAAATAAACAACAAAGTTGTGTGTCTGTATTCTCATAAGTAACAAATTTGCTTATAAAGTTTTATTTGCTTCCTTTGATTGACTAGAGATTGTTATAACTGCTGCTTCTCTTGAGCCTTTCATTCCCTTCTCCTAATGTAAAAATCTGTATGTAGGAAAACTGCTGCACAGAGGTTAGTGCAATGCAGGTACTGCAGGATAAATTGTGGAATGGTTTGGATGCATGATGGCTACCAGAAGCATTATCAAAATGTAGATTCTCAGTCTAAATTTCCTGATTACTAGTGTTTCTGCTAGTGATACATGGCAAAAGTCTCAGGTAATTCAGTGGGCAAAGTGTGCCTGGGAGACAGGAGTGGAGGTGACAGTTTTGTGAGAGGGAGCTGCTGAGGTCACTTGTGTCCCTGATGACTCTGGCTGTAATGTGGCAGGAACGTACAGAATGACTTCTATTTTATTAAAAGATGCAATTATTTTTGTGAATTTTTTTTTCTGTGTCTCGGTTAGTATAAACTTTCTGACCCTGACCTTTTGTAACAGGCAGAAGCACCTTGGAAAGCACCTGTGGCAAAAGAAAAAGCCTGGTTACTCAGGTGTTTCATCTCCCTGGCTTCATTAACAACCAGATTAAGTTTATGGGGTTTGTGTTTGTTTAGTTTTCAGGAAGTAGAGAAATGACAAATCAGTGAGTGCTGTATTTCATCTCTTCCAACAGTTAAGTATTTTAGGGAGGGGTCATAGAGGAATCATCTAAAAAGAGGAACCGCTTACAGGGTTATTTGTAGTTTTCAGCAGAATAATATTTCAGGGCCTTTTATTTCCCAACACAAAAAGGGACTTCAGTCTGACTTCTAAACTTTACTTTACCATGAGAATTAAATCCAGAGAAGAATCTTCCAAGAGAAGAATACAGGTGCTGTTAGAACTATGTATTTAATTCCAGTGGAAGAATCCACAGCCATGACCTAATCTTTGTGTAGAGCAACTAGGAACGTGATTAATACTAGACTATCATCTGAGCTAGCTACTGGAGGGAAACCCCTAACCTATTCTGTTCAAATAATGGGTTTGCATTAACTTATTTAATCTGAATTAGACTCTGAGATCAAAACTGAGCCCAGAGTTTTCTGCCCTAATGATATGAAGGCTTGCTGGGGTGTGGGATATTTTGGGATTTAGTCCTTCTTAGGTTGTTCGTCTTCATAAGATTATGAAGGGATGGATCTGTATTCCCATAAAACAGCTAGTAAATTGAGGACATAAAGAAATTAAATAGCATACTAAATGTTATGGTGGAGGGCTATTGAATAGATTTAGCCTGCTGGTTACTTAAGAAGAAGGATTGTATTTCCTTTTGTCATCAGCAGCAGAGGTCCTGATCATTGTTGTTTTTTCCTTCAGAACCATCTGATGTGGAATGTATCTTACCTCTAACCACTGTTGTTTCTTTGTTGCTTTGTAACTTTTTTTGCTTTGTAACTTAGCTAGACAGTAATACTTTTGTGCCCTTTTTGCACTCCTAGAATCCAGTGTGTTTCCAGTAATGTACCTTAACGTTTCCAAGGATTTGGATCTTCAGCGGCTGCTGGTGGAATGGGATGTTGTCAAGTCAGCACATGATGCTGAGCTGGCAATGTCTTTTGAGATACAAGTCAATCGAGCCAATGAAACTACTACTGTGTGTACAGTAAGTGTACTTTGAAAGGAAGTGACAATGATGGCAGATGTTGTGATGTCTGTTTGTAAAGTCCCCATTAGTTAGTTTTCCTTAGCATGTAAACCAGCAGTATTTTCTGAAGAGGAGGAGATTGCCCAAACAATAGGTTTAGGCCTGTTCTGGGTGTTTTTCTCTGTGACTTCTGCATGAGAACAGTCTCCCAAGAAAATTTAAAACTTAGTAAAACTGAAAGACTTCACTAGCTCATTTAGAGTTGCTATTTGTCAGAAAGCACAGAAAACAGACAAGGGCTTATTTTTCTGAAACCAGTGATCAATAAAATGAGATAGGCATTGTTAAATGCATTGTTAACTTACTTAGATCACCCTAGTTGGTGGTGTTTTGTCTCTGAGTTTGAAGAACCACATCTTCACTGCAAATGAGCTCTATGCAGTTCTGAAAATTTTGATATGCTGTATCAAAAATTTTGATCAAAATTTTGATATCACTTTGATACGCTGGATAGGATTTTTAGACCCATGAGTAAATCTAACTCTGAAGTCAGTAACTGGGGCCATATAGCTACAACCATGTAAGTTTTGGGCTTTTTTGAAGTATCCTTTAACAAACTCTTACTAACTTGCTGGAAGGATGTAAAAGTGTTTCAAATCCAGGGATGTAGTCTGTTCTGTTATTCATAATAAACATGACAAGTTACTTTGGATGTCACTACCATACAGGAATATATTTGCTTCTGTGTTTCTCTGAAGAATGTGTACCAATAAAGAAACTCTGTGAGTCTGCTCCTACCAAAGCACGGACAGCCTATATAACTTCCAGGGCAGTGGCTACATTCTTCAGGGCTATAACTGAGAAATTAAATTTTGAACTGATGGCAGAGTTTTTCTCGGAGCAGGGGTAATATGATAGTGCAGGTCTTGCTGATGGAAAGCAGTACTGGAGAGAAGTTCTCTGGTGGTCAGTGTGAGTCAGGGCTTTGGTGCAAATCATATGAGCAGCACAGATCTATATGCTGAGAATCTGGGATGGTTGCTATAACAAGTACTAAAATATATAGAATGATAGAATCTCATAGGTTGGAAAAATTCTTTAAGGTCATTGAGTCCAGCTGTTAACCCAGCACTACCAAGTCCACCACTAAACCACATCTCTTAAGTGCAGAATCGGCACATCTTTTAAATTGCTCCAGGGATGGTGACTCCATTGCAGGGATATGTAACCCAGAGCATTAGGATGCATTTGTAGGCAGCAGCTTATGTAACATCAGGCACAAATAACCAACTGAAAGTCTCTGAGAGCAAGTCTGTATCATGAGAAGGGGGGTCTCATTCACAAATATGTCAGCACATCAGTCTACTCCACCACTGCTAGCACAGATCTGTAAGCAATTGATTAAATGATGAGTTACTTAGTATGAGATCACCTGGTGGAGTTTCAGACGTTCATTTTCAAAAGCTTTTTCCTCCTCTGAGCTTTCTCACTGCTTTGATTGTATTTCCAAATCTTCACATTGTTGTGTTTTCAGTACTGTACCTTACTGCTCTTTGTTTGTAGGAATTTTATAATGTCACACTTGATAAACTGGAAAAGCCTCTTCATTGGACATGGGACTCAGACATACCTTTGGAGTGTATGTCACATGCTGTAAGAATCAGGAGCAAGACAGCAGCATCGAAGATTTGGAGTCAGTGGAGTTTGTGGGAGACTCTCCCAGGTAAGCAAAACAAAACTTTGCAATATTTGTTTAATTTTTTTCTAGTATAAAGCTAGTTTGTAATTCACCAGTGAATGTAGCTGTGAAGGACAGTTCAGGAGAGATGGCATCTGTCTTGGGATGACTTTATGATGTGACTTTATGACTTTACCAAGGCCCTAATTTTTGCTAAACCACCACAGCATTAAATAATTTGCTCTAAGCACTAACCAATTCCTTATATTTTGCTGGCAATAATGGCAATGCTTCTGCCATTGCTATAATTTGCAGACTATCTTCCTAAGCTAGTAAACCAAAAATTTTAGAGCTTTTTTTCTGCTCACACATTAAAACAATGTAGTAGATCAAGTGGCATGGGATCTTGGATAGGCACATCCCCGGCCCAGACTCAATGAAAGGAGAGGAAGCACATAGCTAGGGGCTACATGGTCTGATTAATCTGTTCCTTTTGTCTGGGGTTCACAGTTTGAATGAGAATTACAGAAGCAGAGAGAAAGGAGCAAGTCAGCTCCTTATGTCACTTGGAGTGAATGTCTTGTGAATGATGTGAGAATTATATGAGAATAAACAGGGAGTGAATCAATAATGTAATTAATGACATCACAAAATTTATAATTTTTTAGATTACTATGTCTTACTAGAGCAGTTTGGTTTCCAGAGAATCTTGTTTAAACAAAATATGTAACTGCTTTAGAAAATATGATCACAGTGATTTTATAATGAAACACTGATTTGGAGCAGCAAGGGCTTTTAGATATTGGGGATATCATGTGTATAGAAGAGGCATCACAGGTCTTCATATCTGGATTCATACGTGGATTGTGGCACTCATCTCCTTCTTGTTGGATAATGGGAAATAGGATGCAAGACTCTCTTTTTGTCCTACGATCTCCTCAATCTTGGAGATTTTTTTTTCCACTGCAAGTGAATGGGGTTCAAAAATACTATTTCTTGGTCACAAACTGATCCCCCATTACAGATCTGATTTAGACCTCTCTGAAAGACAGTAAGACATCAGGTTTTTGAATCAGATTCTTGAGATTAGATTTTACATATGCAATATGCGTAAAAGACTGTGAGTTGCTTAAATTCCACTAATTTTTGCATCTAGCAAGCAGTCCAACATAGAAAGTTATGGGTGTCTCATTCCAAGATGATTATCCCCTTACTGTTCTGATTCAGTCAATGTTGACTCCTCTTAGCTGAGTTTTGCATGAACATCAGACTTTGATGTTTTTCTAGCCCTCTGCTCAAAGTCTTCAAGGGCAGGCATTTTGGATATAAACAGCAACCTGTGCATAGGAGCAGGAGGACTAGTGTTCATTTCTAAAGGCAGCTCTTGACAGAACATTTTTGTTTTCTCTAAGTGTAAGGCAGTAAGACAGATCTAGTCTCTTAGGTAGTTTGTTGGACTACATTATATGTTTATTAGTTTTAAGAGAAGGGTATTGTTACATGTGAAATCAATCTCTGTATTGGTAAGAATACTAAATGGAAGTCTACAAATGGATAATATAATGTTAGAAATTTCTTGTGTAAATGCTTAGTTTTGTGCTCTGACTGAGGGTTGCTGACTTCAGCAGATTTTGAATTTTTTTTTTTTTTTTTAATTTGCAGGCCTGGACACTTCAAATAGAAGTGGGCCACTAATCTTTCCAAAAGAAAAATTTTTAGAAGAAGGCTCTGATATCACTCTTTGCTGCATAGGAGGGAAAGGTCAAACCATTAAGGAATTCACTGTGTACCCAACTGTTGATGTTTTCAATCACACAAACAGTCAAGTCAGACTTCTCACTGTGAGAAATCTGTCACATGACAAAGGGACTAACATCCATGTTTCCTGTTCCGATGAAGATGAGCGGGTTCATCAGGCAGCTTTCTTTGTGGGTAGTAAGTGAACACATTGTTACAGTTTTATTTTCCTCATGTTATTAACTCAAGAATGACTGTGGAAAAAATGGACGGGGAAAAAAGCTTTCTGTAAGTTGTCATGGTCTTGTCATGCCTGGCTGAACTCTGTCTGACTTCAGATCTGTAAACTTATATACAGAAAGAAGGGAAAATAGCATTAAATTAATTGACCGCATGGTGGGTGGTTGATTCTTAAATGTACCCACCCATTTAGGAGTTCAGCTTCATTGTCTATGTGCATGTGGTAAAAACTCAGCACAGTCCCCTTTTTGAAGGCTAATAGCAATTTTTAAAGATTGAAAAAAATACAGATTGAATAAAGGAATGGATGAGTATAAAAAAAAAAATAAGAGTATAAAAGTGTTTGTTGTTAACTCATGGTATTATCCTGAGTATCTGTCCAGAGTGGTCATTGAAATAAGTGTAATTTCAGTAATAATGTGTACAGTAAACCAGACTTTGTACTTAGACATTTCTTCTAGCTTGTTAATATATTAATAAGGTTGATGAATTTTGCCTTGACTGCTGTGATGTTGTTTTTTTCATTATTTCATCTAACAAGAACCACCTGACACACCTAAAGATTTTTCCTGCCAAACTCAAGACATGAAAAGAGTAACATGTACTTGGACAAAAGTAGAGACCTATCTCTATGGAGACAATTCACCACGATACACCTTGTCTAAAACGTAAGTCTCATTGTTATATTAACTCTGATCTGTGCTGTACCAAACAGTCACCTTCTTTCCCCTACAGTCTGTGGAAATGCTTTTTGTCTTTGTAATTAGCTACTTGCCTCTTTCCACCTCACTGATCACTTACTTAAAGCTTGAGTAGTGCAGAACTGCTCTGAATTAGGCTAGCTGTAACCAAATTGACAGTCCTTTAGATCAAGTTCTTGCCTGATAAAGCTTATTGTAACCATTCTTTTGAGTTAGTATCTTTTGATATCATTTAGTAGGTATGAAGACATCCTGAAATCAGGATGTAGATAACTTAAAAGTGTAACATAATTATTGGGTAGCACACACAAGAGATAACTAACATCTGATCAGCTGGTAGTCTGAGTATTAGTGTGCTCATGATCCATTGACACTAATGCTGACTCAGCACTTAGCCTGATTAGCCTCCCTAGTTCTTTTCTTTCAGGATCTTAGAGCTTTATGTGCTAATGTTTTCCTTCTTGAGTACTTGAGCTACTGACAATCCTATCTCAGAAGTCCTTCTTCAGTCTATAATTTCTGTTGTTTTAGCTGGCTTCTTTACTTTAAAAACAAACAAAAAAAATCGGCAGACTTTCTCAAAGCTTTTTCTTAGCAGGCTGAGTGAAAGCTACACAGCTCTGGCATATCAGACATGTCCCCTGACGTGAGGAGAGGGGCTTTACAGCAAGGCCTGCAGAGAACGGGAAACAGACAGATACCTTATAATCACAACAAACTTTCATCAAAAGATCTCATCAGAAAATAGGCCAGCATTGCACATACATTCCTGGTCTCTGGATCATTCACTTCTGTTAAGATACTGTGATAGTGTTTTAAAAATGGAAGGTTAGAAGATGCACTTCAAGATGCAGTTGAAATTACAGCTTCATTTAAAAGCTTAGTGGTAGACATGTAAATTATTTAAGTCTTGGCAAATAAGTCTCTGGTTTAAAATATCCATAAGGAAATTTCTAAAAGCAATGTAATTGTATCTTAAAAAGACAAACCTGAACTTTAAAGAAAACTTTCTTTTAAGAATATTTGTATTCATCCTACTTCAGGCTAAGGGAAAGAATTGGGTGGCTTCTTATATTCCCCCCTCAGCCTTATTTTTATGATGATGTATTCTAGTTGGACATCAGAAACTTCAAGATCTGTGTTGATTGTACATTATGGAAGGACATCTTTCTCTCTCTTTGCCCCACCTCCTACCTCTCCCTTTCTTTGATAGGTCACCCCAGAAAAAGGCTCTGTGTGAAGCAAGTTGTTTTAAGAAGTGCTCATGTACTTGGGATATAAGCCAGCAGAGGATCTGGAATGTCACAGTGACTGTGGAAAACCCACTGGGAAAAAAAACTGCCACACATGTTTTTGATGTAAAGCACAGAAGTAAGGCTTTTTTCTATGTCTTTGTTTAGGGCTTTTTCAGGCTCCTTCTGAGCATGATACTTCTGTGTCCCAGTTTAAAGTATGGAGGTCCTTGATTTTTATCTTCACAGTTTAATTACTTATCTGTCCCTGTGCAATATTTACCTGCTCTCTCTTCAGTTTCAACTTTGGAAAGTTGCATTAACAGTAGAAAACAGCTTTACTCAAAGGTCAGTTTGGGTTATTGGAATGACCCCTTAATGTTTTAAAATCTGCTACTTTGCTGAAGCTAGTTTATGGAAGAGAAAGCAATATGATGCAAGGAGTTTAAATGGGGAGTTGAAGCAAAATACCTGTGTAGGTTACTTGGAAATTGATATGACATGTGATGCAATAAACGTGATGGAGCTATTGCTGGGAAAGAAGTGATGGTGCTAACCTGCTCTTGGTCCCAGTATGGGACAGTAACATCCACTGTGCTGCTGTAAGGGAGGAAGACAAGCTCATCAGTGACAAAAGCCAGGTTGCTCTCTGAGGAGTATCTGATGGCTGTGGTTCCTTGCTCCCTAGTAGTTGTAGGCTTTATCTCAGTGTGCCCCAGGTCCCATAAGTTCCTTCCTACTCCTTCCTCAAAACAACTGGGTATTTCTTTGGTCTCCAGCAGTATTTCCAGTTCTCCTTGTGTCCCCTAGTCTGACTTCAGTGTTCCCCAGGTCCTGTGGCTGCCTTACCTGTTTGAAGAAGCTGACAGAACAATAACCTGGGAGGCTGTTGGTGTAACTGCTGCAACCTGGCACCGCTACCTTCCTCAGAGGCATTGTTGACAGTTTTGCTAGCCATGCTTTTTTATATGAAGGAACTTATGTTAAATGTCTCTCTGTGTTAGATTTACCTCAGAGAGGCAGGAAAATTCTAAAATTTGATAATATGATTGTTTGGAAGTGGAAGAAGTAAGTCAAGAAAGTGGAGGAGTGAATTGACAGGTTGTAGGGGGACAACACAATGTTATAAACTCAGTTTTTATGGCAAGTCAGGCTAGTATAGTTTACATTTTATGTGATAAGTACGTTAAAATTTTACTACAATATTCCTTTTCCAGTCTTAGTGATAGTTGCAAGTTAAAGAAATGGTGTATAATATGTGTGATGAGTTAAGCTTTTAAACAGTGATTCCTGTAAAATCCTTCATGTTTTCTCTGATCCTGCAAATATTTACATTAGAATTTTCCTAACTTAAAGGATGACAGTAAGTAAAGAAAAATGTAAATCCATCATTTCCAATTCTGCACGTGGTAGTTTGGACCTTCTAGATAAAGTAAAACTGTTTCAAGTATGAAAGTCCTCAGACTGTGTTTCGTGGAGTAGTGTAATTCAATAATATAATTCATGAAGTTTTAGGATAAATGGCCAAGGGTGTAAGCATACCCCTCACTTGCATTGCCATGTCTGCGCGTTGCATTGCTTTCCTCACTGTTATACTGATAATATAGGAGAGTTTGAGATTTAGTTCACTTGCTGAATACTCTTACACAGCAGTAAAAGATCTCAGAAATCTTTTGGAAGAAGTAGCATTGGCATTATTTACTGGAGGGTAACTACTGACAAGAGTCAGTGTTAAGAGTTGTGAATAAAATTTCTGTCAAAGAGGCCTTATTCTGAGGGGGTAGAAATGTGTCAAATGTCACCAGGTTACATCAGGAGCTTCTGCCAGCCCCTGAATTAGAGAATTTTACTGGTTTGCAATAAATGTCTCTCTTCCTTTTGTCCATGATGTTTTAAAATGTTTCTAAGTCAGCACAAGAGGTTTTTTAAACCTTGTGTAGCGTTTACTTACATTTACATTCTGACATGAGGTTTTATAATTTATATGTGTTTCTTCTACATTAGGAGAAAAAATGTGTGGTTTTTTATTTGCTTTTACTACACAGCTAAAATATCTTAACATACTTTTGCATATATTTTACGTTTTACAAGAGCTAACTCAGATTTTCCATTGGCAGTGTATCCTACTGCACCTTCACAGGTTTGGGAAGATAGCACAGATACAGAAATCACATTATATTGGAATTATGAAAAAACTGGAATTGAACTGTTTTGGCAGACTGAAGTGCTCCAACCTGATGGCAAAGTAGAACTGGTATGGAACCTGAATTTCCTAAACAAAAACATAGTGAAGATCTTTCTGATGTGAGATTAAAAAATAATTTCCCAGCAATGTAGATACACTGTAAATCTCGTGAACATGTTGATGTGTCTGTTTTCTGGATTTGTTTGCTCTTAAGTGCTACACTGATTTTGTGGTCCATGTGGGCAGCTGCTGTGGGCTCTAATTCACGCTCCAGACACTGCCTGTACTCTGGCAGAAGTACATGGTCTGACTGGTCTGACTGTGTGGTTTAGTGCTCTGCTGGATGGGTTCTGAGATTTGTTGCAGTTAATGAAAATACTGAGGGGTCTAATAATTGTAAGGTTGTGTAACATGTATTGTCTATATAATAGCTACTGGTAATCTTGATTTGTTTTTATTGGTCATGTCATTTCACACACAACAGAGCAGTGTTGAAGATTTCTTTTGTGTTAGTCCAAGATCTTTCTGTGTTGAATGTATTTGATGGTATTGAGTCTGATTTCTAGACAGTTTGAACAGAACAGTTTTTCTTCCCTTCCTCTTCAATCTCCTTGAAGATTATTTAAGTAGATTCCTTATCTTTTTCCACCTCTTCCTCAAAAGGTGAGGTTGACGCACTCTGCCCATATACTGCCACTTCTCTGTAGCTCTTTTCTTAGAAGGCAGCCTGCCTCTAGCACATTAAAAAGGCACACTGAAGATCACAATCCAGCTGTGTTCTGTCTTGAGTGTAGCTTAAGAGCTGTCAGATCAAGTGACCACCGCAGTTGGCCATTGCAATAGACAGTTTTGAAGAGAGGATTAAAAGCATGCTGGCTTTTTGACCCTTACCAGAACTCACTCTGTCTCTTAGGAGAGGGTGGGGAAAAGACTGGGGAAAAGAAATGGCAAGAAAAGGTAGCTGTAAATTGCTCTGCATAGATCTGGAACAACTTCTGGTCCATAGATCTTGTCCTACTTCTACATGAGGTAATAGCCCCAGACTCTATGAAAGCAAGATCTCAGTAAATTCCCTCCTGGATGTAAAAAGTACTCATGTGGAGGGTTCTGAGTGACTCAGACAGTTACACAGAGGTGACTTCCAGATGTCTTTTTGGATCTCCCACTGTTTTGATCTTGTGCATTATTTGCTTTTTTTTGATTGTTGTTCAATGACTGTCTTTCCCAAGTGAAGATAAACTGGCTCTTGCAGGGTCTAGAGGAGCTGTTTTCTCAGAGAAGAACATCTTGTTGAGGACGCTGTTCTGAGCTGTGCCTTTTGTGTTTGCAGCACAACAGCTCCGACGTGGAGTCGCGCCACAAGCGCGTCACGGTGGGTGGGCTGCGGCCGTACACGGAGTACACGGCCAGGGTGCGCTGTGGGGCGGCCAAGCACTTCTGGAGGTGGAGTGACTGGAGCCAACCCCTGCCCATCAGAACAAAGGAAGGAAGTATGTCCAACCTGTGGAGAAGCAAAGCTTGAGGGATGTTCCTTGCTTGGCACTTCTCTTTGCTGTTTGTTGTAACTCTTGTGCAGAGGCCTGTTGCATGCATGAAAGAAACACACTGAGCAAACTGCAAGAAAATGACTTCTTAAATAGTTCTCAGCTTACCTGCTAGTCTGGGGCATTTCCTCCAGTGCAGGCAGTGGGAAACACAGTTGACTGGGAAGATGGACAGACTGAGTTAGAGGGCCCTGTGAGGCCTGCAGGAATGGTGCAGAGGTGGCAGCAAGAGTCTGGTGACTGCAAGCAAAGATTTTCTAGGGAAATTAATCAGATTTTAATTCAGAAAAAGGAATGAAGGGAAAAAGATGTTAAAGGATAATGTTTGGGCAAGACCTGGAGTGGTAGGAAAAAGGAGATGTTGAGAGTGGAATTTTTTCAAATGGGAGGAAGCAGTTAAACTGCCTATACTTTCTGCACCCAGAGCATTCTCATTTTCTTGTTTTGCTATATTTATTGCAGCTCCATCAGGGAAACTGGACATATGGAGAGAAATTACACCAGTTTTGGGGGGACAAAATGTGACCTTGTTCTGGAAGGTGAGGCGTCCTACAGAAATAGAAACAAAGCCCTTCATAAAGGGGTTGGAAATGGCACACATGGTTTGTGTGCAATTGATAGCAATTCAATATGAAAATATCTTTTACAAATCTAAACCAGATTGTGCATAAAATATCTCAGAACATATGCAGCTGTGATGGTGTGCTGTCCTGGAATTTCAGACATACAATTCTGTTTCTCTAAGTATTATAATAAGACAGGTCCCATTACCAAGAATTCTGCATTTCCGTTTCAGTTACCAGTGAATGTATGGAAACAAGTGTTTATATTCTTACAGAAGTAATACATCCTGTTAGTTATTTAAAGTTCTAATTAATCCTCTCATATTTTTTCAGCAAAATTTACAATAATTTTTCAGCAAAAGTTATTGTTCTCTTCCTCCATAACTTTTTTTCTCAGGAAATGCCAAGTTTTCAAGCAAATGGAAAAATTATTTCATATGAAGTAATCTTGGAAAAACTAGAAGATGGCTCTAAGCCTGAAAGTTTCTCCTTTCCTTCAGTCTACAATAGCACAAGGATTTTCATTGATAACCTTTCCTACAGAATCAGTATCATGGCAAGGAACAATGTTAATTTTTCACTTCCTTCAGTATTGATCATCTCTGGAGCTCCAGATAACAGTAGGAGTATTTTCAGTTATAATTACATTTTTCGAGTTTTGTTTCTACCTATTTTAAGTGAAGTCATAATTTATCATCTTGAGCAACAAATTAACCTTACCTCTTAATTTATGTCACTGCTATCTGAAAACTATGACTGTATTTTCTCCTGCAGGGTGATTGCTTTGTGTTTATTAAGCTTAAGTGCACATAGCATCTCCGCAGAGGAAAATACATTTAGCCTAAAACGAGGGCCTCAGACCTGCAGTAGGTGGTGCCTTGATGGTGCAGCCAGTGCCAGTGTGAAGAGCCTCTTGTGACTCTCCGACTCTGGGTTTCTACAGTTGTTTTGTTTCTGAATGTGTAGTAACAGTTGCTGGATGGTTTCTGAGCTGTCAGCTTTCAGCATGTGGAAAACCCCAAATGCCATTTAGTAAAGGAATGCAACTCTTCTGTTACTGCTTTCAACTGGTTTGTGTAGGAACTGTATTGCTCTTCATTTATGAGTCTGAAGTCTCATGCAGGACTTATAAGAGAGTCTGTTTTGTTCATTCTAGGCACTGAAGAGCTTAAGGAAGGACAAGTTAATGGTACAGACGATGGCATTTTAATCTCCTGGGAGCCCAGAAGTATATATGACAGTTACATTATTGATTGGTGTAACTTTCCCAGGTTGCAGCCTTGTGATTTGCAGTGGAGGAGATTTGGACCAAACACTTCCAGTGCTGTGATCAGTTCAGGTGAAAGCCAAAAAACTGTTCTTTCTGACTGTGCAGCAGTCCTTCAAGCTGTGGGCATTAATTGAATTTAGGAAACAAATCATGTGGAATATTGAATTCTGTGCTATGCAGGTGTAATTCTTCAAAGGCATGTGGCATCATGTTTTTCCTACCACATTAATTACACACCACAAATACACCAGCACCTTTAAGCCTTGGAAGGCAGCATACTATATTAGAAAAGCCAACACAGTATTTTAGACAAAACCTCTTCTGAGGGACTTATAGCCTTGAAGGAGGATGGTGAGGTTAATGAAGGAGTTAAAATATTTTAGCAAGAGAGATGCAGAAGAGAGCTCTGTCCTATCTGTAATATGGATCAGAAATTTATACTCTGGCAATTTAAACCCATGGTGTAGTGAGAGGTTTGGTGCTGTCATTGTGCCACAAATGATGTTTCTCAGCACCTGTCCTTGCTTAGGATCAGTTGCATGTTTTTTGTCCCAGTGGTGGCCAGTAGACCTAAATCCGTTCTGGCTGCGTGAAAGTTGCTCTGATTTGCTTCCACAGCTGCAAGAATTCAGACTTCCTATAGTCTCACAAGTTGAGAGCTCACTTTGGAATGAAACTTGTTTGAACAAAATGTAACTGAACATGCATAAATTTGCAATAAAGGAACTGCACCTCAATTCATCCAATTGTATGGAAACCTGCACATAGTGAAGGGGGCTGTGGTGACACATGGGAAGAGTATTGTCAAATTCTTCAGTGGTTTGCATTTGCTTAATGTGAATGGGATTGGATGTCAGTGAGGATAACATGGAATCCTGGTGTTGTGAATCAAACACCATCACATCCTGTGATGTGAATCAAACAGTCCAGAACACCTTTGCCTGTGCCAGAAACATGCATGAAATTGTCTTTTTGGTGCATTTGGAGTCTATTGTGCTGTCACCTTGCTGTATGGCAACAAAAAATATATAAATCCGTCCCCCAATTCTCTCTTTCAGACAGAATAAATGTGTTTCATTCACTTAATGCACACCAAGAATTGGCTTGTCCTCTGTCTCCTTCAGTTGCTTTAATAGTAGAATAGCACTCAGAGAAGGTGTCTATTAGGTTATTGACCTCTGTAGGAAGCAATTAAATAAAAGTAACACCAGAAGACACATCATAACCTATTTTTGTTCAACTGTTTTCTAGCTGCTTTTGTTCCAGGGGTGAGATACAAATTCCACATCTATGGATCTGTGGCTAATAAGACCTCCTTATTGGAAAAGAAGATGGGTTATCTCAGGGAGCTGCGTAAGTTGGCAACACATTTAGAATTTGTGCATTTGCTAAATTGATTTGTCACAAATAGAATAATTGCCTCCTCCTCCAGCTAGATAAAGTTGTATTTTCTGTGTTCCTTCTAGTATCTTCAGTGAAGTATTTAAAAGTTCTGCTGTATGTATCAGCATACAGGTCCTATAGTGTAGTGAACAGGTAGAATCCATGTTCATTAGGAGAGCTAAACAAAGCTGTGATTATCAGTCATTGCTTTGTGTATTATGTAGATGCATGAAGGCTCTGTGAAGCTGACAGTTTTTGTAGAGAGCTTTGGCTTTGTTCAGCTTTTAAATACAAGAAAGATGTGAACATAAGCACCACATGGGAGTGTGGATTTTTCCAATGACAAGAGAAAACACTTGAAGAATAATTGCAAGTTTAATTGAATTTCCTTTTTTCCAGCTCCTGAGCTTGACCCTACTGTGAGAAAAGTTGACCTGACTTACAATTCAGTGACGCTGTCTTGGGATTATCACACAAATGAGTCAGAGCCTGGTTTTTTAAGAGGCTACCACGTTTATGTGTCCCCTATGCAAGGGAACTGCAATTTGAAAGGATCAAAAAAGCACATTCTTCCAGGTAACTGAGCTCTCTACTACAGAAAGTTGTGTCATTGATATAGGCCAAAGGCATGTATTGCAGGTACTTAGAAGGTATTGCAGCATCTTAGAAGGTTCACATTAAACAGTCAGGCTGGCTCATTTGGCCATCTGCAGATTTCAACATGTATGGGTTTTGGTTGCTCTCTATGCTTAAGGTGTTGGTAGGCAGAAGTGATTCCCGGCTTTATGGAGATTTACAGCCTCCATTCTGTTGATAATGACTGGTTTTTACCTCCAGAAAAGACTCCTTTGGTACTATAGGAGGAGTTCTTCCTCCTATGGTGTGAGTTCTGGATGAATGTTGAAAAACATCTGTTTGTGGTCTACTTGAATAAAAGTCATAAAGAAGCATGTTAGTCTTACTAGGATTTGGGGTATTTTAGAAACAGATGGGATACGATTTATTTCCTTCAAAATTGGAGCACTGTATAAATTCCCCATGTAGATTCTTTTCTAGTGAAAGTATTTATGTGTGTGCTCTACAGTGGAGTTCTTTTGGCAGAACTGAGCTGTGAAGTGGCACAAAGCCATACATTTATATCCGACCTTTCTGTTTCACATACAAAACTGCTTCAGATGACTTTGCTTCATTATAATTTTCAGATGTTTCCAACATGTTAAAAGAATAAAATTTAATTTTTTTCCTTGCCTCTTCTTCTGCCTGGGTCATGTTCTGTGTTCTTCTGATTAGACTAGTGCCAGGATGAAAAGCATAGTTTGAACTGAGGGAGCCTTATGTAAAAGTTCTTGTCAGAACTAAACTAACCATATACGTACCATAATTCTGTAAATAATGCCAGCTAGACTTGAAAAACTTTAAATCAAAGATTTTCTGCTTCACTGCTTCTGCTAGCAGACCAGGGGTGTGACTGAGAAGAGCAGAAATAGGCTAACCCATTTCTCCCTGGGGTTTGGGAGTTGCTTTGGGAGAGGCAAAAGACCTTTTTTTTCAGGCAGAGATTTCTTGCTTTTGATTATCTTCAAAGAAATTGAAATAAATTTAAGGGCCTACAGGATTCTGGTAAAAAGAAGAAATGGCAAAACTCAAATTCTTCTGGTAAAATTCTCAAGGAAAAAGAAATTAAAATAAACAAGCTTCAGCCTTTGACAGCAAGTTGTTAGGTGTCTGCCAGAGGAGGGCAATGCTGTGGACAGTCCAGTTAGAAGGGATGTGAGTTCAGCCGTGTGGCAGTGAGTCAGGATGCATCATCCTTCCTGAAAGAAAATGTGCAAATTACAAAGAAGGCGGATTGCAGATGTTGTGTTATTTCAGTTATGTGGTTTTGTAATAGTTTGGGGACAACTTACTGCAACCTTTCAGTACCTAACAGAGGCTTATAAAAAAGATGGAGAGAGACTTTTTAGCAAGGCTTGCAGTGATAGGACAAGTGGTAATGGTTTTAAACTGAAAGAGTGTAGGTTTAGGTTAGATATTAGAATATTTACTGTGAGGGTAGTGAGGCACTGGAACAGGTTGCCCAGAGAAGTTGTGGATGCCCCGTGTGTGGAAGTGTTCAAGGCCAGGCTGGATGGGGCTGAGAAACCTGGTTTAGTGGAAGGTGTCCCTGTCTGTGGCCAGGAACTAGGTGATCTTTAGGGTCCCTTCTATTGATTCTAGTGATTCTGTGATCCTGTGATTCTATCTTATCTTACTATGTTTTGTTTTTAATTATTCAGAGCTATGTAAATACACAATTGAAAACCCAGAAGAAAAGAGATACACCGTGAAGCACCTGATGCCAAACACAAAATACAAAATAGCAGTTAAAGCATTTACCGGTGGAGGAGAGACTCTCAATTTTAACTTTAGATACATAGATACACCATATAACTGTGAGTACTGGCTGTGAATAATGAAGGATGGGATGATTTAAAATGTCAAAATAATCTTCCTTTCTTAAGGGAAAATATTGAATTCAATGCAACATGTACTTAAGAAAGAATCCAACTGAGAAATGATAGGAGCGTACCAACATGGCATTTTGCTACTTCTAAGTAGAAAGGTTTTTCTCTAAATTTTAATATGAGCCTAATTTACATCCTTATTTAAGTCTTATATCTTTCTGGGAAATAGCTCAATATATGCACATTTGCATGCCTAGTGAGTCCTGTTTGTTAGAACTCACTGAAGAATTGTATTTGGATTAAACTTGTTTTCTAATATAGGAAAACCTATAGACTTGTGTGCAAACAGGTAATTCCTGTATGGACTCTTCAACTTCTAATGTTGATTCTTACTTTCATCAGTCTTTAAAACCATTGCCAAGTTCACTTCTTCATAAGCTGATGCAGAAGGGCTGTTGTCATGGGCACAGTAGTTTGCTAACTGGGCAGATGTGATGACTAAAGCAGAAGAGGAAATTAGTTGCCCATAACTTTGTTCCCTTGAAAATACCAGTCAGCATGGTTGTGAAACTTAGGATCCAAATTGGAGATGCCTGATTTTGAAAAACTTCTTTGGTTGGAGGTGAAGGGGGAGGGATAGGAAAGGGGGAATCATTGGTTTATGCAAGGAGACTGCATAATTTTAGGCTAACAACTGGAGCAGTGTCTATCATGGCACCCTCAAAGGCACAGGTCTGCCTCTAACACACAAGTTCTAGCTCCCATCAGCCAGCCAGATGTTTGTACAGCCAAGCAGAGAATAAAAACAAGGACTTAATTAATGCAAAAGAGATGCAAGGAGAATGTAACCTTTGTCCATTCACAACTGTGGTGTGTGGTAGGGACTCACAAACTCTCTGGCACAGGGCAGGAGAGCACTGAACAGGGCAGAGGGAGAGCAGGCACTAACTAGTGCTCCTCTCAACCCACCTACAGCCGCAGTTGTTTGTGAACAGCATAGCCCAAGGCTGTGTTCCAGCTAGAAGGAAATACTGAGATTCTTGTATCAGCATAAATCCTAGGAGACTTGAACACTTGTGTAGTGTTTCTCTGGCTATAGTCATCCAAAATGCATTTAGTCATCCAAAATGGAAGTACAGATGTTGTTCATGTCTCACTGTAAAAATGTTTTCTCTGCGAGTCTGAGAGAAAACCTAAAACAATACTTAAGTAAGGTTATCATTGCCTTAACTTTTGTAAATTACTGTTACAGTTAAGGTGCCAATATTAGTTCAAAAATAAAAGCAGTCTAGTAATAATTCAATTCTGGTAAAGGAAATAAAGGTCCAAAGGCTTACAGATATATCCCAGAACTTCCAACCAAACTACCTTGCTACCGTGGACCACACAGTTTTACTGCTGAGTTACTGACTGGCATCCTACACAGACTTGATGTTATTTTTGCCCCAGAAACTCAAGCTATATCAACTTTTACATGTGAAAAGTTAAAAACAAATTTTTAAAGTATTTTTCTTTCACAGCAAACATGCTGTACCTTGTACTCCTGATAGTGATAGTTCCAACCCTAGTAGCAGCTGTGTGCCACTGGAAGATGAAGAGGTAAGTTGTAATTCACGTTTTTGTTGCAGCCAGAGAATATAACTGATCTAATTCACAAACCACTGCTGCAGCTTGTTGCTTCCAGCCTGTTGTACGGCCTCTTTCATCTTTTGGCTGTGGGACTGTGTGGATGTTTTAAGCACTAGGCTTGTGGCCTTTCTGAGACACCAGTCATCTGCTACTGTGCCGGTACACATCTGTGGGGGGCTTCTGCTGGTAGAGTGCACTTTGGTAAGAGAACAAAAATGCCATTTGTTTTGCTCTCTTTATTTCCAGGGTGAAGGAGTGCTGCTGTCCTGTAATACCTAGTCCTAACAAGAGCAAAGTGCTGTCATTCAAAGAGTATAAGGTAAGATCACTGAAAATACAGTTTTTAATTTGTCCATTCTTTGCTTGGTAGAGTTTCAAAAAAATACTATTCTTATGTTGACTGCATTTAAAAATTAACTTCTTTTCAGTTTTTGTGTTGACTACATTTAATCATTATACAAAAATTAGCACAGTATAATATTACCATTTAGTGGTAAACTCTCCTTTTGACATTCATGTGACTCTGCAGTGACCAGCTTATACTGCAGTCTGTTACTGCAAAAATCAAACACACAACTGGAAAATAAATGAAATCTTTTGATCACCTGATTCCTCCCCTGTTACTGTTCAAACCTCTGCACTGTCTGAATTCTGCAGCCCAGAGGATACCGGACTGCACTGCAGCCCGTGAGCTGTGTCTGCCCACTCCTCCCACCCCAGTTCCCTCAGGAGGACACTGCAGGGCCGTGCACTTGCTGGCCCTGGGAGCATGTAGGGGGTTCTGGGAGAACAGGATTGGCACAAGGCTTTCAGCTTCTTCTGGAGCCCCTTTGAACTGGGAGCTGCTGCTCCTGTGCTGCATGTAGAGGGCTCACAAGCCTTTGTCTGGCGCATGTGGAGCTGCTGGTATTCACTGAAAGTAGCATGAGAGTGAAGAGTGAAGTACACCTAACAGCCCTTGCTGATGTCTTCCAGTTGCTTCTGCCTCACAGTAAAACCAGCACACATCAAAAACCTGGCAAAGTCTTTAGAGTAGAGGGACACGGTTCCTTCCTCAAATATAGTCATTGTGAGTTTACTTAAAAAAGAAATCTCTAAATAAATAATCTGATAAATTTCACACAAAATGTGGCTTCCATTGAACATCCTCTACATAGGTTTTACTTCAAATTAATTTATTTGAAAAGTGCAAACTAAAAAAAATGTGTAGGAGTATTACTAGAATTCCTCAAAGTAATCACTCCCTTTTCTCTTGCTCTGGGCTTCTTTCATTGAGTAATTTTTTTTGTTAACTGATTCTCTTGCAGATTGATTCTGAGAAAGTGCTGAAGATAAATGACTGCATTCCTGATGTGCTAGCCATGGACAATGCTGAAGCCCAGAAACTGTGTCCTGTTACCTGGAGCCCATTATCTTCAACATCAACTGAAGAGAAGATTGATGGTCACAATTCTTCGTGGATTTACCCCAGTGAAAATGTAGTGAGAGACTTTCCACCCACACCTAGACCTCAAACTCATACTTGTTTTGAGAATTTTGCTTATTCTTCTCCACTTGAGGCTGAATCTGATCCCTGCCAAATACCAGAGACACTGGAAGCAGGCAAGACAGCAGTGATGCTGTACCAGCCACAATGCTATTTAGATATTTTTCATGAGGATACAGCCTCAACCACCAGAGAAACAGCTGAGAGAAAGAGTCTGAGATACATCTCACAAACAGATGTGCGCTGCCTGGGTGGGAGGCTTTGATCTTCTGTCCTCCAGTGAGTCCATCTAGTGTTTGGCTACATATGATAAATGAGAATTTCTAAAACGACAGCTTTTGATTAGGGCTCTCACAAGCCCAGCTGCCTGACTTCCATTAACATGGAAAAGCTGTTGTTTCTGGACTAGTTTTGAGTATGGACTTACACAGGAATTATGTGTGCTATGGTTCCATTACAAGTTACAGGCATTAGAAGAGATTTATAGGCTGGTTTGTGGCCTGTATTATGCAGAAAGTTACATCCCAGCAATCTGTCACAGGCTGATGCGGACAACTGCTTTATTTTGCAGAGATTAAGATTTTATTCATAAAGTAGAGGAGCAAATTAAACAAGGGGGAAAGTTGTTCTGCTCAAGGGGTGTATTTCCTTGCAGTGTTCTGTGTACTTCAGCCACCCAGTCAGTGGCTACTGTGCTGCTGGGTGTGGAGCATTACCCAGCCCAGTCATACCAAGGGCTAGGTTGTATTTTCTCTCTCTCAAATCATGTAAGGAATCACTGTGGAAATGTTACCTGCACACACTGTGGTGCATTCCTAGAACATTCAAAGGAACTTTGGCTTCTCTGGGAGTGCTGCCCAGAGCACCCAAATCCAGTGATCATCCTGCTTTTACCTCACCTGTGTCCTAACTACACTTGACGGGTGGAAGAGCACAGAGGACATAGGGAAGACCCTGCTTCCATTTCTCCTGAGTGGGGCTTCTCACAACTTCTGCCTTCTCTGCCCAAAGAATGACCCTTTAAAATTGTCTTAACTATACACTGAAGAGATGTAGGGAGTTAGGTGGAAAGGAATTACTTTTCCTGAAGGCCAGAGGGGGGACCATGGTCTCTCTGCCTGTGCACATGAACTGAACTTTTGGCATTGACCCTTGTACTTCCATAGCAAGCGCCAGCCAGCCAACCAACCAACCAGCCAAGCAGACAGGCTGGTCAGAAGCACAGATCTGAGTGCCATTTGTGAAGAACATCATATGCAGGCTGCATACTAGCTAGATCTCCCAACACTACTTTTGCATGTGTTAAAAAAACAAAACCAAAAAAAAATTTTATTGTAACACTCAAAATCCCTACAGTAGGCAGCAAGGAATTTGGCCTTTCATTTTGATTTCGGGAAATTGTACGTTTGTAATGAAGCAGTACAGTTGGAATTGTAGCTGAAAGTCTGATCAGATTTACCTCAGTGCACAAGGAACCCTTTGGTTTTGCCTCCTTATGCTGTTTGGAGTCTGTCACAAATAGATGGTTTCAACTTACCAGCACATAAGCAATTCTAAAAGGTGAAAAAAATGAAAGGTGTCTGACAATTTGATGTGCAGCTAGTTTACTAAAATGGAGTTACTTGCCTTCCCTGTGTTTAACTAGCTCATCCCACACCTAGAAGCCAAGCAGCTGGAGACAGAAGTGAGTTCTGATACTGAACCACATCTAATTTTTGTCCTGGTGCTTACAGATGCTGTTGTAATGTCCACAAGCTGTGCTGCAGGAAAACCAGCAAGGCCTCACAGTCAGGGCTAAGACAAGCAGTAACTGCAAACAGAGGGATAAGTCTTCAGCCAGAAAAAGGGAGGTACAACAAATACAGAGATGGGCAGACGTGGTTGGAGGTGTCCAGTCCGCACTGTGCCACATCCTGCGTGCTGTGCACAGGTGCAGGTGGCTCACAGACTTGAGTTGCAGCAGAGTCCTTCCTGTCAGCCTCCAGCCAGCAGGGTAACACATGGCTGGGTACATTTTGCTGAAGGGGAAGAGAACAAGGAGGGTAAGGGAGAAGGTTGATGCTATTTGACAGATACATCCCAGAGAAACTTCCTCCCTTTATCTTAACCTCTTTTGAGTTACAATGCATGTGAAAGCTTGATACCACAGTATCTTTATCTTTACAGCTTGGAGCATTTGCTTCTCCAAAGTGCTTCATCACATGTGTAGCTTAAAGGCTTTACTGCTGGAAAAAAGGCCAATAAACATAAGGGAGCTGTTTTGTCACTACTGCTTCAAAACTTCTGAGCTGTATATTTTAGAAAATAGGGTATTTATTCTAAAATGTTGAAAAGGTATCCTAAATCAGGAATTATGTAGCTACAGAATTCAGATACAGCTGTCAGAAAAGAAAGATGTCTGTCAAAGAAACCAGAATATTGCACAAAACATTTTAACTTTTGACACTGCTGCAGTTTCCTGTGCCAGAGGGGACAGCTGCAACCAGGCACAACTCCTGCTTTGATAAAGCTGTTACTGAGGCCTGGGTGCAGCAGTTCCACCCAGGAAGTGAACGAAGGAATGTGTGTGGGTTCGGCCAGTTGTACCTTCCTGATGGTGGGGTGAGACACATGGGCCTGCTGGGTTCCCACCTCAGTCCCTTGGTCGCTCCTGCTCTGATGAAATTCCATTACCTGGATGCAGGGACACACTTGACCATGCTCCAGATTGCTGGGTGAGGGAAGGAGAAGCAGGCTCCTCTTTCCCTATAAACCTTTTGCTTCCTGGCACTGATGGGTGGTGCTTTGTGAAACCTCCTTTGCATAAAAGGACACAAATGGAGGATTCCAGGAAGGATAATGCCTCTGTGGCAGTCCAAGGGCACAGTCTGGGCACCAGAACTGAAGATTAGAGAAGTATTTTGGCATTTCTGGGGAAGCGTGTAATATTTTTGTATATTAAAACATCTGTCTTGCATTAATGGTTGAATGAGTTCAAAACTGTAACCCTTTTTTTTGTTCATAAATCAACTTTCACAGCTGTTGTTGGAATGCTAATAATTAAACCATCACATAATAGAAAGTCATTCTCAGTATGTTAAAATAAATATAAATAAAAATGGTGTGTGACCTACTAAAGAGTTCCTGTATCATATAAAATATTAAACATATTTTCAACAAAAAAGTTTATTTGGGAAGCTTCTGATTGTCCCAGTTACCTAGTAACTTATGAATATAAATCAATTCCAACCCCTTTCTAATGCTGAGAGGTACATACGAGACCAGAACAACTATAAGAAGTTTAAGTACATTTTATTAACAACGCATCCCTTTGATAAGACTACGCTTCAGGAGGCCTTTAATGCTCATTGACATGAACTGTACACAGTATACAAAAAAAAAAAAAAAAGAAAAAAGAAAAACATGAAAAAATCAAGGTGGGCAATACCATTTTGGGACAAGCCTCTGTTTAAATTATACACAGCTCAATGCAATATTCTTACGTAAAATATATAAATACTTTTCTTTCTATGTTACAGGTATACAATATAAATCAGATTTCAATGTCTTTCAGTGACCTACAAACACTAAAACGTCCAAATTTGTAGCAGCGTATTACTAAACAAAAAAAAAAAAGACCACACAGAACAGGGAGAATAAGTATTGAGATTTTTTCTTGATCCCTTCCCTCAGATCAGAATGATTAATTTAGATAATCTCTTGTAATGCAGTTTTAGGGATGCTGACAGCCCAGTTTTGGAACAATTTTTCAATTAGATTTACAAGGTGTAAAGCCTTTTTTCCCCTTTAGACACAGCATCTTGTGCTGAAACACCCTATTCAGTGGCTAAATGACGTTACATTTTTTGGCATAAATTACATTTTGCAAATAAACTAGTGTATTTTAAAAAGCAACTCAAGCAAAATGTGCAATTTCTGCATGCTGTCCATCTACGCTACAACGATAATCCAAAGAAAATCCACATTCTTTAATGACTATGAATCTGTTGAAAACAAAACATTCCAGGGAACCAGCATCAGGAGTTAAAACAAAACCCAAGGAGACTGAAGACCTCCAGAAAAACACAAACATGGTTTCTAGCATGTCCTCAGAAGTCTTTTACAGTTTTAAGATTTTGCTCTCACATAATTTACCTTTCCTAAGCACATAATAATATGTGTGACTTAAAAAAAAAGTTACTGGACCTGCTTTCAGGTGGCTCCAGTGAAGCTTGGAGCAGCAGGACTGTGGGGAGGTGAGCAGGACCTCAGAGCCTGGTGAGAATTCTGCTGCTGCAATTGCTCCACCTGAGCTCACGTTCACTTATGAGCTTTGTCAGCTTCCTGCAGCCCAAACTGCCAAATACCAAGTCCAGGGCACGGACTACAAAGCCGCAACTCTTCCATTCCACACTCAGTTTTGGTTACTATTCCTTGAACAGCTACCTAACTCTTCAGGCACCTAGGAAAGGTGCTTTGGTTTTGTTTTGTTTTCAGTCTCAGTGAAAACCACAACTCTCTTTTGAGACCACCTATTTATGTTTCAAAGTAAAATGAGAAAAAGACAAGCAGGATTCTCACTGGTGCCTTATAAATGTTTATAAGGGCAGCTTACCTTGGTGTGCTGAGCCACTGCACCCAAAACTACGGAATTGCTTAGAACTTCACGTGGGGAAAAACCACCACCACCACCCCGCAAAGAGAGCACATTTAGGGTAGGCTTGTCAGGTGTCAGTCGAATAAGAACTGTCAGATAAAGAAAAGCAACTGTCTTCAAGCACAGCATGCCAGGGGCTCCACACGTAAGTTCGGAACTTCAAAGCCTGACCATCTTCAGCTACAAGTAATGTCCACAACAGCTGGGAGTGTTCTGCATTTCTTGATTTCACAAAGGTGAAAATGTCTCCAAAAGGGGACACAGCACCTAGCCTTGTCCTCCTTCCCTCTGTGGAGGTGCCCGTGTGCCTGTCAGTCACTCTGTGCCCTTTGGAAAGGGCTCCCCGTTGCCCTGCCTGCATGAGCAGACCAAGAGCATCAGACAGCTGATGCTGATTGCGACTGGTTCCACAAGAAGCCTCTCCTTCCTGGAGGGGCTCCTGCCTCTGAGCTGTGTGTGAGCAAGTTGAGTCCTTGAGAAGTTTTCTTTGCCACAGCAACTGAACTGCATTTGTATACAAATACAAATTTAAGTGAATGCTACAAACATTACCATTTATTGAGCAGTATCACTCAGTATCACCAATCACTCAGACTGGAAATACAAAAAGTGGTGGTCTGTCAGCTTCCCTAGGAGAGGTGGAAGAGATTTTTTATTAGGGCTAATATAAGCACAATCATTATTTACTACAGCTTTCTTTCAAATTTTTATCATGATACAAATAAAACCCCAAAATAAGGACTTTGAAAGGGACATTTAAAAAAAAAAAGAGAACTATAAAATTAGAAATTCACAGTTTATAATTACGCCAATATAAATTTCCTTCAATAACAGTATCCCCTTCATTTGCCAATTAAAGTGAAACATCAATGTGAGCTTAATGTCAGTGTGTAAATTAATTTTCTAGAAATGTATGTTATGTACAATACAGACTTTACATCCTTGATGCATACTTGTTGAAATCTACTGACACTCATACACTTTCAGAAGAAAAATCATGCTTTATAACTGAATTTGCAGCCATAATTTTTTATGTCAAGTTTCTGTTGCCATGGATCCCCACACAAGCGAGTAAAATTCAGAACACATGAGCATTTCAGAATGGAGATTCTTTCAAAAGTGTATTTGCTTACCTTTTTATAATCAGAGGCCTTCCTATGATGCTTTCTACATTAAGTGCCATGGGTTAAACTTAACAAATGAACAGAGGTGGGTTTTTTAAATACAGGTGATAAAACTTGTTTATTTTGCCTTAACTGCAGAAAAATAACATGGAGTTGTTTGATGTAACCCCATTTAGTTATTAAAACAAATCTCTTCTACTCTAGCCTAACTGAGGTAGTGTTTGAAACTACTGTATAACATACGCTATCCCCATTTGTGGGAAAACTACATTATTTTCCTTTGGAGTTTATACCACTATTTGGTCTACTGTGATTGACATTTTGGTTTTACAGAAGCATTTATTTCTTATGACCAGAAGTCCAATAGTTACTGGTGCGGTGTGTTTTCTAAACATTTCAAACATGTCTTGCCACACAGATACATTATTTGTGTCAATGACCACAGAAGAGTTCAATCAGTTTCTTTTTGCCACTTTCAGTGGGAACTCATGAAAAGATAATCTCAGGAACTAAATTTGACTATGAGCAGCAATTTACAGTCTGCTTTACCAGAACCTGATGGTATGCAGTGCACATAAAAATTCAGTGAAGTGATAGCTGCAAAGCAGTGCTTATGTGGCATGTTGAAATTTCCAATGAGTACAAATAAATTCTACGTTTCACTAGGAATTGTGTGTTACTGTTCACAGGACTACTTATTGAAATCTCCAGTAGCATACCTAGGAACAGAGTTATGAGCATCAGGATAAATTTCACTTAAGTATTAATCTGACAATTATAAAAAATGGTAGAAGTGAATGGATAAAAATACGTTCTACTTAGTACAGTCCAGCTGAATTATTCACCTATATCAAAATCAAAGGGTAACCCCTTCTATTACAGGCATTCTAACAAAGGTGGCCATGCTATTGTATATACACATTTGCATATATTTATACTACCTTTATATAAAGGCTTCTGAATCTTTAGATCCATGATAAAAGTGACAGGGATTCCTACTTTTTTTTTTTTAGCTTGCACTTACTAGTTTAGAAACGGCACTAGTAACATGATAGAGGCAACTACTTCATTACCAGTCACTGTATCATTTAACTTTTGCAACAAGTCTTAAATACCAGTACAAAATTATAAGTACGGCTGCTCCAAAATTTGTTACTTAAGGCTTTTCACTACAATTATTAGTACTATCTGATGCTTGATCACTAATCAGTTGAAAACTCAAATAAACCTTTGTTTTTATAAAAAGCTGTTACCGTGGAACTTGGAAAACACTCATACTTAAGTCTCCTCACAAAACCTGCAATGACTAAACGTCTTCAAGTTCAGTTTATACAATATTTGCTTATCTGATACAAATCATGCTTTTTAAAGGATTGTAGCTGAGTAAGACCCACATTTGTACTATATGAGCATGAGTGTATAAACTGCAAACACATGCATAGTTATTCAGGGAAAACAATCTGATTTCAGCATTTTAAGTTTTAAATGACTTGGCTTTTTGAAAATCAAATTGTAGTGAAAATCCTTAACTGGTTCAGATAAGATACTTGTATGTAAATGCAATGAAATCGAAGAGACTGCTAATAAAATGTCTTACAACTATAGCAATATTAAAATAACTTAATGAAACCTCAGATTCAGAGGCATCTCATTCTGTCTGAAGTTACAAATCCCCAAAGTAGTGTTATAAACAGTACAAAAATCAACAGAGAAGGGCTAACATTAATCCCCTGGTGCCCACAACTACAGCATGGCTCCCCATTGCTGGCAGTGGAATGCACCCCCATCTCTCTGATTCCTGGTATCCAGGGTTTAAAAAGCAAGGCATCGTTCTGCTTCTCTGGAACAGAATCGGAAGTCAATTAAAAATGTCTCTGCAAGTTGTCCTATTTCATCATAATTCATGGTAGAAAATGAAATGAAAACTTGTGGAGGTGTTCAGTGCTTGGCTCTTGCATATACTAGTAATTACTATTATTAAAACTATGGTAATGTCTAATAAATCCCCAAAGGGCTCAAATAACTGTGCCAGTAATTGGTTGAGGAAGAAAATGTTTTCAGTTCAGTCTTCAGGTACCAGTAGTTTCTGGAAGGTTTTGAAGATGTTCCAAGCTTTTTATCCAGTCAGTGGGAGGTTGTCCGAGCATTTCAAAGTCTGTTTGCAGAGCCCTGCCTCAGCAGAGGTCAGGACTCGGCTGATGCATCAATTACAGGCTGTTTTGTTGGGGTTGCTAAAATAGCCTCTGCTTCCTCATGCATCTAAAAGGAACAGATGAAGTATTAATATTGCTAGAGATTTTACTCAGGAGACATCACAAAATGGTTTCCTTTAGGATGTACCTATCTAAAAGCATCTTTTACTCATGAAAGTAAAAGATGAGGACATGGAGGACATGGAAGCTGCACCCAGGCAGCCACTTTGGTACATTCAGTGCATGCGCACCTTCCACTTACCTGCAAGAACTGAACATCTTGAAATAGCTCCTGAATGAACCTTCGGGATGGAAGTCGAAATGTACAATGTGCTAGCAAGTAGGACACCTCAGAGTAAAGGCATATGTCATCAAATGCTTGGGGATACTTCTCCTTAATTCTGAACAACAGAATAAACAACATTTTTTAAGTCTTGAACAGATTTCTATTGTATTAAAAAACCCCTCAACTTTTCAATTAGATTGTCATCAATAATTTTTCAGTAATAGGCACTATAAATCCTAGAACTGACAAAGCAAGAAAATCAAAACAGGCAGCATTACCTTACATAAAACTGGAAGAAATCTACACTCATGAGATGAAACAGAATACACAACTTGTAAGTTGCTCAGAATTATTATGATTGCCTAGTCTTAAAAAACCAGACTTGGAAAGAGAACAGTTTATCACATAACTGACATCCACATCTACAGCAGTCATAAAAATATGAATAAAGATTAAACTAATCTTTTAAACCTGCAATCATTTTTGAAACTAAACCACGCATTTCTGCATTTTCTTTTAGCTGTTATCAGTTTCCAATGTCACTAGCCCAGAAATCTACAGGTTATAACATTTAGTCCCTGGATTTATATTCCTATATTTTAACTTTTTTTTAATAAATTAATTTCAGTAGTTGTACTCTTGCTTAAAGTAGAGCTGTGTTTCTCAGTAAGTTACTTTCAGTTTGTTAGTACTTTTCTATTATTCAGAACAAGTAAAAAAAATATTAGTTTCTTTTTTAAAGATACATGCTATACTAGATATATAATCACTACTGTTGAATTACTGATTTTATAGTCTGGTTAAGAGTATAATACTAAACAGAAAAAAATGTTAAGATTATTTGTTGAGCTTCTACATTACAATCAATCATATCTGCCTGACAATTTTTGAGAAGTCAGATTATTCACTGCCCCTGAGGCCTTAAGAGAATACATATGACTAAATGCTGCTGAAGCATCTGCAATGTATTGAACTTACGTGAGCAGTCCAGTTTCATGGCCCTTAGTTCCTACTGAACTACTCAAATTGATAACTAAACGTAAGACCTCTTTCCGTAGAAGTATCCTGCACACTGGTGTGTCATCTGGGATTGACTTTACTCCTGGAAAAACAAATCAGTGTGGATTCAAATGGAATTGTCTTTGACTGAGCTGATCTTATGCCGTGTAAATCTGTTTATGCATTCCATACACACATGAACAAACACATTTACATGTATTCTGAGCTACCAAAAATATTTCCGTTGAAATTAAAACTTATAACACAACTATTTTCAGGAATTTAAACAGTTTACCTTTTCAAGAATATTTCTACTATTTCAAAGAAAAACCTGCAAGATAAAGTTACAGTGGTACTGCTACCACTAAATCACGTTGCCAACTGGATGAGCTTCTATGAGACAGTGGACAATTCAAAAACCAGCTACTTAGTAAGAAACCAACATAATTCAAAATGCAATACCCAAGTATAAAAAAAGTCTCTTTACAGTAATTCAGTAATTCTTGGAAATCTTTTTTAAACTAACGTCAGTGTAGAAAAAAAAAGGCAATCAATTTGCTTGTAATGTCAAATATTGAATAACCTGCAGAGGGGAGCAAAGGGAGAAGCGTTTAAAACTATGTTCTCCCATCTGGAGATGGATGATGTTTTTATTCAGATTTATTTGTTTGTTTTTTGCCTAACAAAAAGCATTCACTTATTGCATTTAAGTAAGTGAAATCTAATTTTTTCACAATGCCTAAAATATTAGTGATAGTCTCTACTAATCATAAGGCTTTCAAACTTACCTAATACAAGATCTGTACTCTTAGTGCTGCTGGCTGAACCATGGGATACTGCATCACTACAGCCTGAAATTCCAGAAAATTTGGAGGAATGCACATCTAAGTGATTGTGAATGGTCTGCCCACACCAGTCAGTATATGGAAGGTCTGAAAAATCTGACATGAACAAAATGTTGCACCTTTGTTATTCACACTTTTCCCCAATTCACATGCTTTTGTTATTTTCCAACAGTGGCACACATGCGAGATATTGATGCACTAAATACTATAGATAAAATCTGTTTAGAACTAGGTAGTGGATTTTGGACAAATCATACCAAAACTCTTCCAAAATGGATTTTTCATTTTAATCTTAAAATACATGAGTGGAGCAATTTTCAGACACTGATGGAAGCCTAAGATAGAATAAGAAGCCATCAGATATAGTGCTGTTACCGAAATATCCGTGCTCTGTTTTATGTAACACAATACAGATACTCTTGCATGTACAGACTTCCTTTTGCTCACACAACTGTCACAGGTGTTTGCAGAAAGGGCTCTGGCAAGAGCCAGGCTCTGCTGCACCTGTAACTACAGCTGGGATTTTATTTGCCATCCCTTTCTGCTACTGAACTCCAGCTCAGCTCTCTGAGCCATTCCTCAAATTAAATCACCCCCTTGCCAACTGCTACTAATAAATGTCTAACACTGTTGTAAAACAGTGAGGACTCCTACTAAGCATCAACTACTGGATTATCATTTCATCACAGGCATTGACAGAAGGCATGTAACTGCAAGCTGTGCAGAGGAGGTTAAAAAAATAACTCTGAATCTCATCTGAATCTCAAAATATGAGGGAAGATGACTAAATCCCAGAAATTACAGCTCAACTTCAACAGACTCTGCAGACTTCCATCCTTGTATTTTATGGCACAGACTTGATTTGATGTCAGACTTTTCATTAGTTGAACAACAAAATGTCAGTTTTCAGAACATGCATTGGAAGTACTAAGTAAGGTTTCAAACTCTGTATTTTGACGTGCTCTTAGATAAACATGTTTTAAAAAACATGCATGCACCTACTCCTACTAACACTACAAAGCAGAAAGCTGGAAATGACCAGAGCAATACCACTGGTTGCATAATTAGCTTATTAGAGAAATAATTTTAAGGTGAACAGTAAGTTAAAAAAAAACCTTTCCAGATTATTTAAAGATGAACAAAAGCATGTTCACTCCGTTTTATCACATTTCCCCAGAAGGAACACTAACCTGCACGATTATATGAAGAGCTCACTTTGGTGTTAGGCTGATAACCCAGAATTTGAACGCAGACACAGTAAAGACAGTTCTCATCCGTGTGCTCCTGGAGCCCTGTGTCCTCTGTACCTTCTAAGAACTGAGAGGCATCTGAACGGCTGGTATTCATTATTTCTGTGAGACTGATCTGCTGGCGGAGCATCTGAAAAGGGCTTTTGACAACATCACTCGCACCTGACGGAAGACCTGTAGATAAGATTTAGTTACAAAAAAATCCCACAAAACCAAGCAACCAACACTAACTCTTTCAATTAATTTCCACTTTCAAGCCTTTTAAGGCTGGGGATGGAGTGCATGTGAAGACCTCTAAAGTTTTTTTTTGAGTGGTTAAGCTCCCAAGATTGTTAGCATTTGAGAAAGAGACATAACATTTTAGTCCCAAATTATTATACATAACAAAACTTTGCAAAGGACAGAATTCAACCTCTAAGCACACAAACTGTAAGTAAGTGGTAAATCCTGACATGATATCAACGTTACTAATACCCACATAACACCAATACATTACCAATTTTCATAGTGTCAAACGAGATTAATACAATATAACAGATGTTGGAATTACACATGCACCAACGCAAAAATAAACACAATTTAAAAAACTGTAACTTAGTGGCCGTGACAGGAAGAAACTAGACTCAGCAATGCAGAAACAAGCAGAAGACACTTTAGTGACATGCTCTTCCCTGGGTGGAAAAAACAAACAAATACAATTTTGAACAAGAGTTACTTTACACTGAAACTTAGCAAACTACAGAAACATACCTCCAGCAAAATCAACTTTGTGTATAATATTAATATGAAAGGAAAAAAAATAGGACAACAGCTACCCTAATAAACTATTCAAAAAACAGTGTCAAGGCTTCTTTTTTTCAGTTGAAAAGACTCATACTAAGATCCTAGAGATTTCTGACTTCTATGGAGTAAAAAGAAGGTGCATTCCAGAGCAAGCCAGGCATTGCAGCACTTGCAATTTGCTTGTCCCATCACCTTCATTGATCAATTGTCATGAACACACAAGAGAAAGACAAAATTTACTTTCTGAAATACACATCTAACACCATTAAAGGTTCCTATAAATTACCGTGTAATCAAAGGGAAATAGGTCAATACATGGGATTTATATTTTTCTAAGCTTAAATTTTGTTATGTCCTTTAATAGAGTTTGACCACAAGTCTTTGAGCACATTAGCTCATGTTATCAGATATATGCAGGCCTTCTTCACTTTTAAGTGAAGGACCAACCTTTGAAGCAACACATTAGCTCAAACTAAGTAAAACAGGGAATTAATGGCCTGCTGTCCTGATTCCGGGACACAATTATCAAAACTTAACAGCTAAAAATAATGTTTTCTGTAAAGAAAAATTAACAAATAAGTCAACAACCCACCCAATATACCAATAAACAACAGAAAGCTATAGGAAAGGAATAAAACCACTACCTCCTCCATCAGATGTAAAGACCCTAGATCCATGCTCATCAAATGGAGGTGTAGTTTTCTTCTGGAAATACGGAGTTTCCTTTACCTGGAATACCCAAGTGATAATTAAAATTAACACATGTGATAATCAAACAGAAATAAAAATAGATTTTATGAGAAAATTAAATGTTGTCTATCTTTTACTTCAGGAAAAATATATCATTAGAGGAGGAAATTAAGAATGAGTTCCTGAGCACTAAAGAAAAGCCAAATGAGAAAAATTTTAGTGAATGAACATGTATTAACAAAGGTTTATGAAGATTCAGCAAATGGTAAAATGGTGGTGACAGGCTGTAAGGAAACAAGTGATCCACAGTGGCCAGCTATAATCTGTCCATGATCTCTCTACACCACTGGAGATCTTGGGAATGAAGTACAAAAACAACCAGGACATCTAAAATGCTGCCTGTAGGATGCTGAGTTGAGGCATGTCTCAACTATAAAAAGATCTAAGAGAGAAGAAATGAGGTAACAAATATGCCACAAAGACTGTGAAGGAAAAAGCAGTCATTTCACAAAGAAAAACCAGAAGCAGATACATGGCATAATATGCCTTTGCTCTAGGTTTAGCAATTTTTTGAGATTAGTAAGAAAGTTGTTTAGATTAGAAAAGCAAAAACTAAGTAAAATAAAGATAAGGAAGCCCATTTTATATATCTTTGACATAGACCACGTCCTGGTTTTGACAATTAATTAACAGAATATTAAGACCTACAATGAATCAGTGTGTTAAATGGAAATGTGGTTCCACCAAGTAGAAAGAGGAAGGGAATTGCTGAGACATTGCAAATAATCCTTTTTAACTTAAATACATGTATCTTCAAAGCTAAGTAAAGACAATATAATTCAATACTACAATGAACTATATAAAATAATTCATTATTTAATAGAGATCATGGTAACAGAGAGTTAACTCTGTGATTATGCATGTAATTTGTATGTGACTGATGAACATATCAATTACTGGTTGGCTAAAGCAGAATTAATGAATGTCCAAAGATTATGCTAATTTTAGTATAAAAGCCAGATGTCAACTAAAAATCTTATGACAGCAAATTTGTCACCACTGTTTAACACTCCTCTAACACAGTCTTTGCCATTATTTGCCTTTAACACAACCCAGCCTAGTGACCCTGTGTAAACAGGTTAGAAGAACAGTTAAAAAAGAAACCCTTGTTCTCCAAAACGTGTTTTTTTTAAAGTGCCACATCCATTTTTCCTCATTTCTCTAGATATAATCTATTCTGATGAAAAGGCAACAACTGACTGCCTTTCAGTATGAAAATGCAAATGAAGCAAATCAGTTAACACACACATACCTGAAATATTTCGTTGATATCCACGGGGAGAGCAAGACCAATGTAATCATCAGAGCTACCATAGGTAGCGTTAGAAACCATGGAGCGAACAGAGGAGGAACGCTGAAGTGTGTTTTGGTTAATAGGACTTAATAAATCTTCTTTATCTAATGAAGCATAACTTAAAGCTTTCATGAACCTGTAACATTGAAACAAACAAATTACAATTTCAGTAACTCTCATTCTGGCACATTAAAAGTAAGAAGAACTGCTAACACAAGGACCATCCTCATCTTCCCACTGAGGAAAGATCTGATTCTGTAGATCTCAGGGTTTGTTAGGACAAATTACAGCTATAGGCTCATTGCTTTTCCTGCCTCATACCGTCTTGCATGGTTTGGCAGTTCCTGGCGTAAAAATTTCTTTGTAATTCCTGGTACAGGAACTCCTGCACATCCTGCAAACACATGAATTTTCTTCAACATTCTAGCACTGAATATTTACAGCCCAGACATAGACAGGAAAGATTTGGGCTTCTAAACTCCTAACTACCTCATTTTGAAATGTACCTAGGCACTGAATGTGTATTTCTTGGATATTCAATAACTCTGAGCTGAGCAGGCACATCCCTGCAAAGGCACACCTTGAGCCTACCAGTGATACACACAAGGAACATTTTTTTTCCCATACTCCAAGGGAGTCACTCAAGCATGGAGGAAGTATTTGCTCAACATGAATGCACAAAGAACAAACTTAAACCTGCACAGTGAGCAGAGCTGACTGTGACAAGTAGCTTGAAGAACAAATGAAGAAATTGGATGGGAAAATGAACAGGAGAGAGGAGGCTGGAGAATATGTCTTCAGTGCTGACCAGAGCCTTGATGATGGAAATTCCACATTTGGCTGTCTGTCATTTTACTTCTCATCAAACATAAAAACCTAAAAATGTTTTCTACTAATCAATCTATGTAGATGGTCTATATGCAGTGGATTAAAGCTTCCTAATAAAAAGACACACCTCAGGAACAGTGAATTTTTATTGCAAATTATGATACACTGTAAGGTAAAGTGAGTACTTCATTTTTTAAAATTTTTGCCTTGAAAGTAGTTTTCTAACAGTTTTTTTTATTTTATATGGGCCATAGAATCCTCTTATACCTACAGAAGGGATTAACATTGAAATAAAATTAAAATATCAAAGTTTGACCAGGTAAGGTTCAAGACATTATAATGCAATGAAAATGCACAAAATACAACTAAGAGGATATCAACTGTTTTCTTGTTGCTAATTCTGACCAATGGTAGTGACAGTGGCAGACTCATAACAGAAGTCAAACCATACTTCAAAAAAAAAGGAAAAAGACCCCAGGTTGTGCCAGAGTAGGTTTAGTTTGCATATTAAGAAAAATTTCTTCCCTGAAAGGGTTGTCAAGCATTGGAACAGTCTGCCCAGGTAAGCAGCTGAGTCATCACCCCTAAAGACATTTAAATGTTCTGTAGATGTAGCACTTACGGACATGGTTTAGTGGAGGACTTGGGAGTGTTGTGCTAATAGCTGGACTCAATCTTAAAGGTCTTTTCCAACCTAAATAATTGTGTAATCCTAAGACTCAAAAAGTTACCAACTGCATTTAATATTTAATTATAAAACATTCTACAATTACTGTCAACATAAATTAAAGATAGAAGTATTAATCCTAAAAGTTTGTCCCTGCTTTTCCTAGAAAAGCTAACAGATAAAGCTTTAGTAGTGATAAAGACCACCAAATTTTCATGAAAAAACATCTGCAGGTGATAGGGTGAGAGCCACTATCAGGGTCAGTGATATGTATGTTAACATTTATGGCTGGTCTTCAGAGACAAAGGTGGGAAATTTAGCTTCACAAAATTTATGCAAAGAAAAAGACTTTTTAACCTTCTGAATGAAAAGAACAACTAAAAACATTGCAAAAATGTGTAGTGGCTGTTAGTTGCTACTAACACATAAATCTGTCAATAAACCGTAAATGAAAGTCTTCTGAAGGCTGACAGAAAAATTGATTTGGCAGATAAAAAGGACAGATATTTTCTTTCTAGTTTATTATTTAAAAAGCAGCTAAGGACAGTTTTAGCTGAACAGTAAACAAATTTTGAATTGATGAGTAAATACAATCTGAAATTATAAGGACCATATTTTTTTCAGTGGAGCACAGCATAACCAGCAAGCAAAACACATGTACTAGTTTCACTGAAATCTTTCCAATCAATTATATTAACAACTAACACAATCTGAGTATCTCTTTGAGTATACATGTCTGCAATTATTTAACCTTCTCAGAGATGCAAGCACTCCAGCTCAAATCCTTGACTCTATCCACTGACACAAGAGAACATGAACAGCTAAGCACCAGGAATAGTCAGTATGACACTGTGTGCAGGATCAAAGTCCACTGCATCAAGAGCTGCTCTGGACATCAAGGGCATGACTGCAAGGAATGGTAAAAACATCACTTACAGCCATCACAGAACCTGTACCACCACTGAAATGACACCCACTTGTTCCTGCACTAGCACAGGATGCCAGTGACATAGCAAGGAATGGCACTTCCAATTTCCAGGATAGCGCAGGTTAACGACCTAAATCATCCTTAATCTAACCTACATACTCAGTCTAGTTCTAACTTGAACAAAGGCATCTTTCATGGCATCTTTCAAGAATGATGTGAAAATACCAACAAATGGATGTTGCTTTTAATCAGGACATACACACTCAACTGGGTTTGAGGCGGGCAGCTCAAGGACTGAGCATTTGCTCTGCAGTAAGCAGATGACTCATGTACCAGTAGTGTCTCCCCCTTCTCTCATTCAAGAGATGATAAGGTAAGAAGAGAGATAAAAAACTGTCTTTTCCATTTCAACAGTAATGTGAAAATCCAATGCACTAGCTAAAAGATGATGTGAAGGAAAAATTTAATACAGGAGTTCTTAAGGGAAGGTTATTCACAAGTGACTGTTGAAGCTGGGAACAGTGTCAATGTCAAGAGCTAGACATCTTATGTAACTCTAATTAGTCTTCAGAACATCTAATGTTGCTTAAAAATAAAGAGGTGACACTGCCATCTAAAAATAAATGCTATGAGTAAAATCTTTGATCTGTTGTAGCTAAGAAGCCAAATTGACATTCCTATCAGTGGTACCAGTATCTCATCACTGGCCTCAATGCCACAGTGAACACAAATATAGCATATTGGCATGAGTCCCTGTCCTAAAACCTCCCCAAGTAACACGGGGAAAATTCTCTTCTGAAATATAGCTTACTTCATGGGCAATTTGGTATGTTTGCAACTTTAATAATGTTAGCAGCTTCAATAATGTCAGCAGTGCAACTGCATTTTTTATATTACAGAAGTTAAAACAGGAAGCAAATGTGATAAAAGGAAACATTTTCCTTTGTCGCCAACAGCATTATAAAGGATTGAGCACAGCTATGAAAGCTGGACTTCCCTGACAACACTTAAAAAGTTGAGAACTGTGCTTCTATTATTCACCTAATACCAGTACTGCCTTCAGTGAAGTTATGAATCACCTTGCGACAACTGTCCCCTTCAGGTGCAGACAGAAAAAATATTAAGAAGATACTGTTCTTCTTAAGTTATTCTTACAGCACTGAAGTAAGAAATGAACACACAGTAATTTCTTACCGGCTCGGGGTTAGTCGAGAATCCAGGCTGCCAGACTTCATGGTGATAGTGTCAGTAAACAGCACATCCTTTGCTGGAGATGCCAGGGCTTCTGAGTGAGACAGTGAGGGATGCATCCTCTGCTGCTGTAGGCGCTTTAGTGTAGCATAGCCAAACGCATCTCGAGAACTTGTGTAGCTGAAGTTATAGTCAGCAAGACTTTTTATCGTAGCAAGAGAAGGAGCTTTAAGAGACTGGGCTCTTCTGGGAAGGGTATGAGAAGACCCTGGTGGAACCAGGGATACAGAGCTGGATTTTGAGAGAGGCAGGTGGTTAGACTGTGGTGTTGAACAGTGACTTGGTTTAACTGTTTTTGTGCTTACCACAGTACTCAAACTTCCGCAGTCAGTATCTACATTTGTAGTGTCCACACCTACCGTCTCCCTTGATGGGCTAGAGCTCATTGAACTTATGCCACTTGTTGTGGTATCTGTATTAAAACTTAAGCTACGACTCTTGAAATGTGTTTGTGTAGTACCGTCTCCTATCAGCCTTTCTTTGCTCGTGTTTTCTCGATGAATTTCATTTCCAAGACCTTTTGGCAGCTTCAGATCATTTTCTCCAATACTCTGGGTACAATCAGTATCTTCCACATGCTTACTTCCAACAAAAGAAGTTTCTAATCGTAAAGTCTGGATTTTTGGAACCCTGAAAACAGGGTTCAATTCTTCCCCAGCAGGGAAGTCTATGCTACCACTAGGTTCTGTTACTGTACGATTTCGCCTCAGGCCCGATTTACTGTCAGATGATGTCAGCTTTCCTCCTTTTGGATCACTGCTACTTCTGTGTTTTTTATTAGGTAGAGTAAGAGAGTTTAGAATGCGATTTTTCACAAGTCTACTAGAAGAAAAGAAAGGAAAGGGACTACGGTCTTTGTCCTTTGAAGGGCCAGGTCTGTCATAAAATATTTGTTCTGCATCTTCAGTAATATCTAGGAAGAAAGTACTGGTGGAAGTACTACCAAAACGGTCATCCTCCATGATGAACATACCTGAAATTATACAAGACTTCATCACACAAAAAAGGCATTTCTTTAAAGTCTACAAACTATACTGCAAAATAGGAAGCCATCCTCTGGAAGCCCAAGTTTAGAGTCTGTGCAATTTATGGCAACTTTAATTCCTCTTTTTTTTTTCTGCAGAACTTATTGCACATTAACTATCCTGAGGAGTAACTGAGCTGAGAAAGAAAAAGCCTTCAAAAGAAAAGCCACTCTGCCTTATTTCAGTGCAAACATCCAGTTACTAGGATTATAACCAAAGTACTCCTTCAATAATATCTAAATGTAGTATATTTCTTGATTTAAATTCCAAACAAAAATAAAATTTATTAGGTACTTGAAATACACAATAATTTAAATATAGCAAAATTCTGGGTGTATCTTTACACCCTGAGAACATAAATACTTATTTTCTAGAATATTCCTTTGAGGACAACTAAGTGTATCTTTATACCTAAGTATGGAGGTTTCTGCAGCATGTTACAGCAAACTGCCATGACTCAACATAAAAATTAGTAACTTACCCTCATGTGAAAATTTTTCTTCTACACCAAATCTGAAGCTAAGACACTCTTTTATTCCCTGTCACATGTCTGCACCTCTCTGAATACAAAGAACTGTCCTATTGCTCGTACTCTTATTACAAGAACACCTTTACACCATTGGTCTGAACCTCATCCTGCCAAAAGGTTGGTAAGAACACCAAAATGCTGTTTGTGGTGAGTTATGCTCTTTGCAGTTTATTCTTGTTTGCCTGTTTGTTTTCTCTTGTTTGCTTGTTTTGGTGTTCTGGTTACTTACTTGACGGAGCAGATTCGCTTTCACTGTTGTGCCTAGAACTGGTAGACTCAGAGTTCAAGCTAAGAGTGCTGGGTATAGAAGAAAGCTCATTGCAGAGCTGCTCCATGTCATCAGGGACCACTGGCCAAGGCTGTCTACGACTGTGTCTCACTGCATCCCAGTTGTGATGCTTCAAAATGTCACATCCTTGTTTAGTTTTGGCTATTAGACCAAGCACGTAGACACAGGTTCTGTATTTAAAGTATACACAAAAAAAAGAGCAACAATAATAGCACCAAATTTAACTAAACTCATTTCACTTTTGAAAGGAAACAGTTTCAAAGCAATTCAGCAGAAACTTCACAAAACTGACAAAAAGTACATTGTTAATTTTTATTTGTAAATCAACGTAAGCTTAAGAAATGCACTAAAGTATCTGAGAAAAATATACTATTTAAAAATAAAAACTAATTATCACAAGAACCTGATTACATAAAGTAGAAAAGTACCTTTGAAAAAAAGGCCAAACACTAACATAGTAGCAGTATTAGACAAAATATCATAAACTTATGCTTTTAAGTATTTTAAAAATGTATTTTAAAAATTGATAGAATAACAAACTCTCACAGAGATATGAGCAGCAAGTATATTGTTTTATAGAAAAGGAGGAAAGTAGTATCTATCTTTTTTCATCTATTTCATTTTTTTACTGCATGTTCTTTCAGACTACCTACAGAATTCCACAGTTGCACAGAACCGAGATTGATACTCAATCATTGGTGACTTTAATAACTGGTTTCCAATAAAGTACAAATCTGCATTAATGTGAATCAGGTAAAGCTATTTAAAAACTGATGGCAATTACCATTTGAAAATTTTACGTATAAATCAGATACACATACCCTCTAACAGACAGAACCTCACAGTGTTGAGCAAGTGCCATTATATCAGGAATTACATTCTCCTCTTGAAGCAAATTAAGACCCCAATTCGATGATCCAATATTGCCCTGGAATGAAATTTGTCAAGTAAATTTTGGTCTTAATGTGATCTGCAGCACTATCAATGCAAAGCTTTGACAATTTTGTTTGTTGGTAGTAGAGTTTGAAGCCACATCTTCTCAAAGCAATTAAAAGATCTGAGCACCCCTTCTGACATTTCCTAGTTCTGCTAATACAAAGACGCACTCAGCGCACTGTGTATAATACCTAAATCTGCTCAAGGTTAGAAGTACTATGTGTTCCTCACTTTACCAATTCTACTATAGCCTGCAGTGTGATCTTGGTTTATTCATTTTACATTTCTCTTACACAGGCACCTTGTTACATACCTACAGTATCTTCCAGTAATAGTCACCTTGGACAAATGTTCCAAAATTAACTTTGGGGAAGACAAGAAAGAAGTAGCTGAGTGACAAAGTGCATTTAGGAGTGTTGCTTGGATACACACCAGCACTAGGTTTTTGCCTGTCCGAAGTACCAGGGTGTCATAACCACATGGATTAGCACTGGCAGCCAACTGCCTTGCAGAAATATTAGGGACTATCACAGTAAATGTACTAAACTCAGACCATGGCAACTTTTAACTGGCAACAACCATTTCCATACTAATACTCATATGGCAATGTGTTATTGTTATTTGTTACAAAGAAAAAAAGACAAACTGATTATTAAAAACCTCAGAACAAAACAGGTGCAGTGAACCATTTTCAACTGAAAGTATAGTTAGGGAACAGAATGCCAACTTGAAAAATTCACAAGTTTTTGGACAAGCCTCCTAGTTTCTTATTTTTATAGAATTTTGCTTAGTTATTCAAGAATCAATAGTTATAACAGAACTAAACAACTGAAAAACTTTGTAAATCTATTACTAACCAAGGCCCAAAGGGCTGCTTTCAGCTGCTTAATTCCTTCCCACTTATCCAGCATTGGGGAACGAACAGTGTAACTTAGATCTGTAACAATACTCTGAAGGAGAAAAACAGAAGAAAAAACTAAGTTGAAAATGAATAGGAGACTTCAGTCACAGGTTCTCTTGCATTTATAGTAAAAGTTAAAGCATTCATTTAAATCATGCACCCTAGGAAGAACAGTGGTAATTCTGGAATAATAACCATAAATTAACAGTGGTGATAATGCAAGAAGAAAATTTTAATGAAATCACTGATTGCATGAAGTTATTTCAGATTTTAATAAAGATGATAGATTAATCAAAGTAACAGGCTGCAATATATATGTTTTGTGTTGAACCTTTCAAAGGGCATTGTCAATTCATTAAATCATTTCACAAACCCACAATGAAAGTGAATTTAAACAATTATGGCTTAAGAGTTTGTTTTCATAGATTTTCAAAATGTTAGAAAGATTTTCTTCCCCAATTTCCACATTTTTGTATGCTTAAAAGGATAGGCATAGTTTTACCACATGTATAACTGTCAATATATGATCCACAGACTGACTTTTTTTTCCACTTATGAATTTCTTTCCATGCTAAGATTTTGCTAGTCATTTTAAGAAAAATGTTGCAAGGTATTTTGCTGACATTTCAGTGTCAGGGAAGAATTTTACATGAGATTAAATGGCAAAGACTGTCTTCACAATTTAAGACTCATAATCAACTTCTTCTGCAATGTCTGTTGAAATGCCATCTCTTTTAAAACCTTTTTTCAAATGGTTTACAGTGATCTTTAAAATATTTCAAGTTATAAACAGTTATTATCCTCACCTGAGACTCCAGTAAATGGCAGCCTGTTTTATGGTGCACCAGTTGGCCATAAAGGTGAACTGGCAGGTAGACATGTGGTCGTTGTAATCTGGCAGAAAGAGAAACATATGTAGATTCCCAATACTCCTAATATTTTATTCTAAAATAAATTACACTGCAATGTAATACAATGACTTACTCATGATTTTATTCAAACAAAGAGAATTCTTTTGAGGAATTTAGAAAGGAATAAAACTGTTTCAATTGGAAGGGACCTACAACAATCATCTAATCCAACTGCCAGGCCACTTCACGGCTGACAATAAGTTAAAGCCTGTTACTAATGACACGGTCCAAATACCTCTTGAATAGTGGCAGACTTGGGGCATGGACCATCTCCTCAGGATGACCAACCACAACCCTTGTGGTAATTCTTCCTAGTGTCTTGTCTGAATCTCCCCTGCTTCAGCTCTGAACCATTCCCATGCATCCTGTCCCTGGATGCCAGGAAGAAGAGTTCAGCACCTCCCTGCGCCCTTCCCCTCCTCATGAAGCTGCAGAGAGCAGTGAGGTCACCCCTCAGCCTCTTTTTCTCCAAACTGGACAAGCCCAAAGTCCTCAGCTGCTCCTCACAGGAGGTTCCAGCTTTGTTTCCCTCCTCAGGATGTGCTGAAGGACCTTCCCATCCTTCTCCACCTGCAGGGCCCACATTGAGGCCGCCCCGAGGCTGAGCCCAGCAGGACCATCCCCTCTCTGGGCTGGCTGGGCTGTGCTTGGTGCTCTGGGATGGGGTTTGCCCTCAGAGCTGCCCAGGCACTGCTGACCCACACTGAGCCCAGCACCAGCCACTCCCACACCCCCCCTCTGCAGCTGTCCAGCCACTCCTCTCCCACTTTATCCCCATACCTGGTGTTACCCCATTCCAGGTGCAGAATTCAGCATTTGGACTTGTCAAATTTCACCCAGTTTATGACTGCTCAGTGCTCCAATCTATCCAGATCCCTCTGCAAAGCCTCTTGTTCCTCAAAAGAATCCACAGCACCTCCCAGACTGGATCACCAGCAAATTGCTAATGATGCGTTCACCTCCTGCATCCAGACTGCTGATACGTAACTGGGCCTTCAATGGGCCACTGAGGAATACCACTGCGGAACACCACTGGTGTGACCAAGCACCAGGCATATGTAGCTCCATCCACTACAACCCTTTGGGCTCAGTCCCTCAGCCAGTTCTTCACCCATCACACTCATCCCAAGCTGGACAACTTGTCCACAAGGACACTGAAGGACAGTACCAAAATCTTGCCAAGATGCAGGAAAACAACATCCACTGCCTTCCCTTCACCCACTAGATGGGTGACCTTAGCATAGAATGATTAACAACTTAGTTAAATAAAACTTTCCCTTTGTGAACCCAGGCTAACTGTGCATTTTTCTTTAAATTGTTTTTTCAACAATACCCAGTATAATCTTCTCCACAATTTTTCCAGAAACTGACGTTACACTAACAGGCCTGTACCTTTTCTGGGTCATCCCTTATGCACTTCTTGCAAACTGGAATAAACTGACTAGCTTCCAGTTGGCAGGGACTTCCCTAGACTCACAAGATTTTTGGTAGAGATGGGTCATGACCCAGCATCTGCTAGCTCCCTCAGTACTGATGGGCTAGTACTGGTGAGACTAGTCCCTCAGCCTGGTGGGACCCAGGCCCTACAACCTTGTGAACATTCAGCTGATACAGACAGTCCCTTACAATATTAGTGTCCACAAATGGAAAGTCGCAGTTTCCACATTTGTGGACCTCTGGATCAGAGAACCAGGTAGCCCAAGGTCTATCAATACTGCTAAAGACTGAGGCAAAAAACCCACTGAATTTTAATTAATCTCTGTTTTTTCTTCATCCCTGTAAGTCAGGTGACCATCTTCAGCAAGTATCAATCCAGTGTTTTCTTCAGACCTCCTCTTTCTTGTTGTTCACAACACTGCCCAGTTTCAGCCTTGAATGAGCTTTGGCCTTTTGTGCCTTCTCCCTGCTTATGTGAATCACAATTTTATAGTCTTCCTATGAAGAGTGACTTTTCAGAGATCATATAATTTGCTTTTCATCTTGAGCTCCATGAGGACTTCCCTGTTCAGCCAAGGTAGTCTTTTGCACCACTTGCCTGACCTACAACACCATGGGACTGCCTACTCCTGTGCTTCTAAAAGATGGTTCTTAAAGATGGACCAGCATTTCTGGACACCTAGGCCCTCAAAAATGTACTCTGCTAAAGTTGCTCCCTAAGTTACTTCTCCTGAAGCCCTCCCTCAGTAGCAACTCTGCTGTGCTTTTTCTCATTATATTGAAAATTTAACCTTAACCATGTCATGATCACTGTAGCCTAAAGAACTCCCTTCTATCACATCTCCCACAAGCCCTATATTCACACACAGCAGGTTGAGGAGGACATCTTTCCTAGTTGGCTCGCAGTGAAAAGAAGGTATCGCCTACAGACTTTCTCCTCCAGACAATTTCCAAGGTTGCTAGTCACTGCATGATATTTGCAGTTGATGCCTGGAAGTTGAAATCTTCCACAGGAAGCCCATAAGAACAAGGGCTACTGATCCAGAAATTTCTCCTAATTGTCTATAGAATGACTCACCAGAACAAACATCCTAGCTGAGCAATCAGCAGCAGAAACCCACTACATCATCTCCTTTGTTCTTCATCCCCTTAATCCTCATCCAGAGGTTCTCAACCACATCATCACTAACTGTAAGGGCTGCATAATCAAACCTCTTCCTTGTAAGGAGTGACACATTCATCTGCCCATCCCTCCTGAAAAGCCTGTAGCCCTCCATTCCAGCACTCCAATCGTGGGACTCAATCCACCAATTTAATTACATTAAAGCTCTAAAACTCATTATAAAAAAGCTCTGAAATAAATTATATTAAAGCTCTGGGAGCTAAGCAATGCATCCATTTCATCCTGTTTGTTTCTCATACTGTGCTGATGTACTGTACTGCACCAGGAGCAGGATAAATTGAAATCCTGTTGGTACCCCTTTCCCTCACACATGCCAGTCCACAGCTCTCCTGATCAGTCCCACCAGCTTGTACCTCAAAACCCATTTTCCTGAATTTACCTTTGGTTGCTCCGACGAACATAGTTATCCCCATCAACAGGTTTGCGGTATGTTGTAAGTGCTTCATTAAGTTGCTCTTCAATCAATTCAACATATTTTAAGTTATATTCCTGTAAGAAGACAAGACGAGGGTTTACACAGTACATTTAGTGGTTTATGGTGCTATAAGCATGATACTTTATAAGGAAGAAATAATTGAAGAAAGTTCCTTAAGAAAGACTGAATTTTTTATGAACTGAAGGTGGGGCTCACAAAAATGAATGCACTTCACATATATAATGAGTTTGCAGAGTCAACAATTGATTTCCTAATTATTTCAGAGAATTTGTTCAAAAAAGGAAGAAATTCTTCTTTCTGACAAACTCAAATAATTTCAACAGACCATCATGCATTTCAGCACTCCTTGAGAAGTGACACTTAAAACTGTTAATGAGGATTAAAACCAATCTCTTACAATCAATTACAAGACCAAAATAACCTAAGAGTTTTATTCAAGTTATGACAATAATTAATTTTTCTAAATGGTCTTGCGTTCCTCTTTACTTCTAACAGCATAAGGCAATTCTGTCTTCATGAGCTCTATGTTTAATTAGCAACAACCAGAGGTAACAGGTATCTTGAAAAGTAGCATTCTTTTGCACACTTCTCTAGATAACTACCTTCCACAACAACCTGTTTTAGAAAACCACTACACTCCCAAAATATTTGCTGAAATATCAAAATTATAAAAAGGTCTTGGTCAAAAGAACACATGTACAGAGAAGCTATGGAACCGTAAGTTCCTGTCAACTTTTCCCAGCAGAAACATGATGTCACTGATGCAATAAATTAATTTGCGTTAGTTTTACATGTACATTAATATGCAATTATTTTTAAGAATCTCTGTTCTAAACCCACATATTCACACCATTCCTCCTAATATCAAGCAAACAGTTCCTGCTTAGCATTACCTTTTGCCACTTTTCCATCTGTTTTGTTACATAACCTCTTTCATTTAGATATGAAAACCCTTTTGGGATGGACAGAAATCTGTAAAAAACCACCAGACAGTGAACATTCTAATTTAAACAATTCACAGAATTTGAATAAAAAGAACACTTATTTGTTTCCACAGTGTAAAGTCAAATGGCATATTCAACATTTACCTTAGGAGTAGAAGCAAACCCTTGTCTCCAAGATGAGAAAGAGCTGGTTTCATTTGGATAAGGGCATGAAGATTGGCCTAAAATAATTAGGAACACATAAACAGTATTAGAGCACTATGTAATTCTGAAAACTACAACAACAACAACACTCTGTTTGCAATGAAGCAGCAAGTTTTTCACAGTAATTTTCATTGTAAATGACAATTTAATCCTACTATTATCAATTTTTGGTACCTTCTGTCATTAAATATAAAGTACTTCACAAAAAGTATAATGAACAAAATAGCAGAATTAGTTGCAATTCATATTTAAATATAGGCATAATCCAGAAGTCTATGTTTCCTTGTTGGTAATACTACAGTAGTTTCACCAAAGGGGTCTTTACAAACTATTTTAAGTTCATCAATGATAATCAAGAAAGGAAACCATCAGTAGCTTCTTGCACATCTGTACTTTGCTGCTAGGGAAGAGAGTGGGGAAGAGTTTAAGAGCAGCATACCAAAAAGAGGTTAAAAAGAGAAGGGATGCTCACCTTGTCTTCACATGCCTCATCTAGAATATCAAGTGCCTCAGAAGAAATAGTTTTATTTTTATCATGTAACTGGGTCACCAGTAACTCAATCCCCCAGTTGCTGAAGAACTCTACGTTAGCTCTCAGCAACACTCGTAAGTGTTTTGTTGCGTACAACCTGCAGCTCTGCGAAGTAAGGAAAACGTTTTCTTGAATGGAAGAAAAATAACTGATACAGTTAATGATTTGTAACTTCTAAAAGTAACTTTTAATTACTGTATTTTGCAGCAAGTAACTGTGATACACACCTTATCTATTAAAATTACAGTTTACTAGAGAGCTATTTCTATATTAGCAAATGGGAAAACTGAATCTAAGATCACAACTAAATTAGTCACCGTAAGTGTTCAATCCCGTATGTCTATTATATTATTATATCTTTTGAAGAGAATTTAGATGCCAATTAAAACAATTACAGTCAGTAGAGAGCTTCATCTTTCAGTGAGTCATTCCTTCAACCTCAGCTATCTTCATTACTTTCAGACTCCACTCTATCCATAAGAAACATCATGTCTTGGACAGTCTCAGAGAAATATCCTCAATTTATGCCCACTTCCAAAATACAGTCAGACATTTAAAACTAGTATCTACTTTTTCCTCTCTTTTATCTACTCAAGAATGCAGTCTGTCCAGGCAACAGAAACAACTTCATTTGAAGTAATGAACATTCTTTCCTAGTTATATTTCAACTTAATTGTCATCTGTCTCCCTGACGCCAGTTCTTGCTTGTCTACTAATGTTACCTTTGAAGTCAAGAGTTTCCTCTTCCAAGTCCACATAACTCTGTATTTCACCCCTACTCACCTTCTTTGATTCAGAAGAACAAATCCCAATGCCTATTTCTGAACCAATGCCCCATTCCAGCAGCTATAGCACCTACTTAGTTTCAACACACTGAATAACCTCAATCATTATCAAAATAGTATCTAGTACCAGGAGGTTAACATGCTTAGTGCTGCTAGAAATACAGATTTCTCTTTGTGATAACACTTTCACAACTGATTTGTCACTGACCTGAACAATCACATTACACTTAGTTTATACATATCAAGACTTTAGCCCCCATGACATGTCAGAGAATGCTCTATTTGAAGGACTTAATTTCTTGAGCACAAATACAATATGGGGTATGAAGTTCACAACAAATTCAACAGCTACATTTATAGGAGTTTCATTTCTCTGAATAAAAAATAAGAACCCTCTTCATACATAGTAGCTTAAAAATAAAGTCATGCACCTTGAATAATAAAATAAATGTGTAAAGGGCAATAACAAAGGAACATAAGTTTATCTGAACTTACATCGGTAGCTGCTGTCAGGATTTTAGAAAGGATGACTCTTGCCAGTCCATCTCTGCTATAATCCAGACTAGAAACAGTCAATTTTAACAAGTGATCTTGGTTCTTCAAAGAACAAAGATTAAGAAGACTGGAGGCATGGAAGGGAAGGAAGAAGAAAATAAAATTAGTATGTGAACCCACTTCAATAATTTAAACTTAATTACTTTGAATTATACTTTTATTACTATAAATGCAGAATACAAAGTATGTTCTCATATGAAATGGAGTAATTTTAAACTGTTATAACTGTACAGTCAAATAGGGATGAAATAATGCACTGAACTGCAAGGAGAAAACCCCAAACCAACACTTTTTATAACAGCTCTGTAAAAATTTTGTCAGCATACAGTGATTATCAGTATAAAAACAAATGTTCATGAAGCTCAGTGAACAATTCTTCACTGTGTATAAGCCTGCCATAAAGATATTAACTGTCTAGATTTTATTGTACGCCAAGTTTTCTAAAGCCAGTAAAAATCTTGCTTTCTAAGAGTCAACAAAATCAACAGCAAACGAAAAAGGAGTACCTTAAAAGACTTGCATTTTTGCTTTAAGTTTACTATATAATATATAATAAACTAGTACTAGTCACCAGCCAGTATATACCCACACAAAACTAAGTTTATTTGCACCTGAACAAAATTCTGAGCTTCAGAACTTTACTCAAATACACTGAAGTCTTAAGTGCAACATACATCAACATTTCACAAACAGTATGTTATCTTCCATTTTTCCATGGTTTGTGTGTTTTGAGTTTTGTTTGTTTTTCTACTTTCCCATTCCGCATCTTGCAGTACAATATAATCCTTCCTGATACTCATCTCTGCCACACAGGTGTGGATAGGAAAAAGTAAACTGTTAATGCCACAATCTGGTCTGTCTGCTTAGTAATGACAGACCAAAAGACCTTTTCTTAGAAAAAAATGGGGATCTTTACCTGTAACTACACCAAAATAACCCTAAAATTTTCAGCTTTTCAGATAATGGCCCTTATGCATAGTTCAAAATTTGCATAACTATTACACTGCAAGTACAATTCAAACTCAATAAAAGCACTCACCACTGAAACACATTACATTTTTCAAGCATTTTCACTCCATGAGGGTGACAAGATAAAGTACCAAAAAAGAGGAAGTAGTGCTGGCTAAGGGTATTTAGTAACCCATTATTTTGAAGACTACGTTCAGGTTTCATGCCTGATGAAGAGTTGAGCCAAAGTACAATATCTTTAACCAATTCCTCCAAGTAACCTTGTCCATCCTAGCAAAATAAAGAGGAATAGTGTCTGTTAGCAATAGAAATGCGTCTCTTCTTTACTGAAACTTGCTACTATAAATTTCTTAAAATGTACAAACCCAACACAGACACAAAACAGAAATGCAGAATGGAAAACAATTCAGACTAAAAAAAAGTTTCAAGAGAAATAAAAGGAGCTAAGCATGGAGACATCTTAGGACTAATTGTTTCTTTCCAGGAAAAGGGAGAACTATTATTCAGTGACATTTTCCTTTGACCTGAGGCATAAAAGCCTTTAGTACAAAAGAAGCAAGGAGTTAGAAAAGGAAGCTTATACACAGCATAATAAAAAAATCCCTTCAAACTCTAAGTTGCATTTAACAAAGCTGTATTTAATAAAACTTCAACATAAACATAGTCACCTTCCTCAGTATTTCACATTGTATTTCTTAATTACACTGATCATTTTAGATTTAACACCCAAAATCTCAAAAGTCTTTACCAAAAATTAAGGTTTTTTTAAGTGGCATTCATCCAGACTACTCATTCTACTTCCAGTCTTGTAGCTGAAAATTTCTTACCTCCTCTGATTCAAGAAGAAATTCAGTAAACTGACAACCCACAACAGTGAGCTGCTTCGCCTTGGCGTAGTCCAGATCCAGGTTAGCATAGAGTTTACTGCTAGGCTTGTAAAAATATAGCAATCTCCTTACAAACCTATAGAAAGTAAAACAGAATTGGCTATTATTCAGTATGACAAGGACAATCTCACATTACAAAATGATGTTAGTAGAAGAAATGGGTTATACTTGAATTGGTTTCCTAAGTTTTAAAAATTTATCAAGACAGTAGCAGCTAACAGTATTGAGTCTATCCAGACACAATTCCAGAGATGCTGCTGTACTGTGTGTTACAAAGGGTTTTCTATACTGTGACTTAATACAAGCACAGGAACTTACAATTTCTATGCTCTTAGAAGCCATAGTTTCCTTCTAATTCTCATAATCTGCTGTAATTTATCCTGTGGCAAGTTTCAAAGACTGTATTACCTAAACTAACAAAGAGCTTAAAAAAGAGCTGAGTTTTCTTCAGCTATAAAAGTTACCACTACTGTGAAAAAGGCATTTTCGTGTTCTACCAGGAAAAAGTCTAATTTATTCAGCAACAGTATTTCCAATAACCTCACTTAACCATTCGGAAGCACAACACAGTGCTTGCAAACACACTCAGACTTTTTCAAATTGCAGTAAGCAATGTAGCTTGAGTTTCGCATCACAGCAGTAAGTCTTCAGAAAATGATCCTCCTCTGAGGAATTCTTCATCAAAAAATAAACACACATTTGTGCTTTAAAATAACACAGTGTTCCAACAGAAGGTAGATATGTCAGGCATTAAGAAAACGTAATTACAGAACTGCACTCTGACTTGAGAAAGTCAGAGTAATCCACTATCTCTAACTCCAAAAACAAGACTTATTACAGAGGAAACCTGAGGGCTTAATGAAGTTTTGTCAAATGAAATGTATTTTATACTGGGTTACCAGCAATAAATATATACTGACATACAAATTTATAAACTTATGTATCTATGTGTATATTTAAGCATGCATGTGTGTGTATCAATGTGCATGTGTTCAGTTTTGGAACCCTTGGCCCCTCACTAAAGGGTCACATTGAGGGGCTGAAGTGAGTCCAGAGAAGATCAACAGAGCTGGGGAAAGTTCTGGGGGCACAAGTCCAAGGAGCAGCTGGGGAAACTGGAGGTGTTTAGCTTGGAGAAAAGGAGGCTCAGGAAAGACCTTAGTGCTCTTTGCAACTCCCTGACAGGAGGCTGTAGCCAGGTGGGGGTGGTCTCTACTCCCAGGTAACAAGTGACAAAATGAGAGGAAAAAGCCTCAAGTTGCCACCAAGGAAGTTTAGATTGGTAATCACGAAAAATTTCTGGACTAAAAGAGTGGTCAGGCATTCGAACTGCCCAGGGAACTGTGGGAGTCACTATTCCTGGAGGGGTTTAATAGACATGGTGCTTGGAAACATGCTTTAGCAGTGAACAGCTGGACTCAATGATCTTTGAGGTCTTTTTCATGATTCTATGATCCCGTGTGTATGCACACATTGCATTAACTGTATCTCTATGAAATGAAGGAATCTTTACAAAAATATCTGGAATTTCACTTTAACAGCTGTAAAATCATCAAAATTCTAACATGAAAAAAAAGGATCAACTTATGGAAGGAGAAATAAATGGAATTTGCCCTTGAAAAACAGAGTGGATGAAAATTTTTTATCATCAGCAGTGAAACTAGAGAGATTTGGGGCTTAATGACTTGTAACTAAACAGGAGTAACAGCATTTTAAAGCCATTAAGTTCTCATATCTGAATAAAGGATCAATGAACTATAGAACCATCACACCATTTCAATTCTAGGTTTTCCCAATTTATTAGGAATTAAATTGTTTAGGCACTTAATAATGTCTGAGTGCAGCACAGAACCATGGAACAGGAACACTGTCCCACACAGGTAAGTTGAGGAGTATGTGTTGATGTCACAGTCAGGACTGAAGACTCTGCTTTAGAGAAGCAATGTTATAAACCACCAGATTTGGAAAATAATCCTTTACCCCAAAGTACAGATTGATAATTAATATTTCAGGAAAATCCAGAAAAAATACAAACGCAAAATTAAATTATGGCTACGAAAACAATGGGACTACTGCTTATGCTGTGAATACTTCATAAAAGCCTGACTACTACTTGGTAAAAAATTAAAACAGAGCCACATCAGCCTTTCAGCATATATTCTGTCTTTTGGGTTTTCCCCAAATTCAAGAAGTAGCTTTTCATGCCCACAAATACAGACCTATTGTTCAAAATAATGTAATCTATTTCTGAAACACATGTTAAAAGGAACATCCAAGAACTAATTAGTAACACCATAACAACATAGGAACTAAAGTAAAGTAATAAAAATATCTTACTGACAACAGACATGAAAGGAACAAGGCGTTATTTGGTTGGTTGGCTGGTTTTTCTTTCCAAATTACACATGCTTCTCTTGCTGTTAACACTAACTAGAAATAATTTCCTCTTGGTTTTTGATGAAAGCTGTAGTTATAAAACTGCACAACTGTAGACTTAACTCTGTAAACATTTTCCAAGCTCTGACACAGAACACTACTGTTTCAAATATCAAGTAGCAACACTTCTAAATTTTAAAATTAAACTGAGCATTTGCAAAGGTGTTATGATTTGTAAGGAACTAAATATATAAGGCATCTGTGCATAGAAAAGAAGCTTAAACACCTTTAAAACTTAAACATTCATTTAAAGTAAATATTGCAATTTAATTATCCAAATTTACATTTTAACTCCTTATCCATAAATTAAGTTTTAGAAATGTGATACATCTACAGAATATTTTATTGCAATAGAAGAACCCAGTTTTTCCAAATTTCTTTCTTCAAAGAAAGTCTACATAATTTTTACATACCTGTGCAACTGTTCATCTTTGTAGTTCCTTAGATTTATATTTGGCCACTAGAAAAAACAGCAAATACAGCATTATATAAAACTTGTACATCAGTCCCTGATTAGTCACTAATATCCATTTATTTCTATCAGTTGTATTTACCTAATAATTAGAAAGTTTTCTTGCACCTAATGTTACATCTTAAAAAAGACATTATTTTATTGACAAGCCCACACTTCCTGCTTCAAGAACAGTTCAGTTTTTCTCTAGAGAAGGACAGGGAATGTTGGTCATATGCCACATGTACAAGCCCACAATTCTAGTGAAAACAAAAAAACTGATATGCATAACAGGAAAATAATTTTTGGTTACTGTTTTGAATATTCATCAGATTTGGTTTAAAAGGAATCATTACTCTGTTACAGATTACTTAAATACTGCTTATTAAAATGGTATTTAAACTCGCCTGTTGATACTTTGTAAGATGTATTAAGAAGGACAATATGAAAAATGTGGACCTCATGAATGTCCTCTCTTTGGGACCTATTCTTTCTTCCCATTACATTTTACACTGTTTTTACAACCATCTGTTTTCACAGCCATCTGTTTTCTCTATGGTTTCAGATTTATTTCTGTTGCTACTAGTGAATATCTTCTCGTCAGGAAAGGAAAAAACGTGCATCAAACATTCTTCTTTCCTATCTACGTGACACAGTTCTACATTTCCAACTTGTATTGCAGTACTAAGACAACAGCGCAATAGGTAATGATTAGTAAAATTGACTACACCAGTAACAGTGCCATATACAGATGAGGCTGACACTTTTGCTGCTCTTTTAGCAGCTTAGACATCAAGCTGAGCAAGTGAAAAAGGCAGTAATGCACCACCTGAGATGCACACAATGAGGTGGTTAGAGAGCTGATGCTCCACAGATACAAGGCTGCAACAGACAAGGGGGAAGTGAGCAGCCACATGACGTAACAAATTTCAGACACTGGAATCTGGATCCTGCCCTCTAGAGAACTAACGACGACCACTCTGGTAACAATAATCTCAGTTTATGCTGGCGTTAAACAGTTTAACAGAAACAGAAATGGTTAGAAGTCAGCCAGAAAACACACACACTTCTCATTCAGGAAGAATTCCCTAATTTTCAGACATTAGGAACTTTTTGACAGGGCACTAGAAAACACATTTCTGAGGAGGTCTGAGATGGCAGAGAAAGTGGCTGCTTGATATAAATTTCAGTTTAATAAAACCCAAAGCACATTAGTGGTCAACTACATAAGGCTTCCACTGTCAAAATACTACACGGGCTAATTAACAGTGAGATTCTGAAAAACAGTTTTCGGATAGTATCTTTAATACTGAATTAAAGATCAAAGGTAAAAGCATCTATGACTAATAACAGTTATCTAGTAACCCAGTAAATCTTGTAATTGCAGTAAAAAAGTCTGTAAACAGTGAAATCTGGTGGAGCAAAGCTACTGTCATATACAGATTCAGGTTTTTATACCAGACAGATTCTTGCTTTTTCAACTTTATCGGTCCCTGAAAAAAAGGCACAGAAATATTTAGTTTCTTTTCTTTTTTGTCAAAAAAAATAACATAGTCTTGATTATGACTGTCACCATTAATCCTTTTTTGAAATTTCACCATCTTTGTAACAACACAGTAAAGAAGACAGTAAGAGAATGTTACTTAGCTGAAGGATGGCTTTGATGCACAGAATAACATTTTGTTGCAATTTTGGTTTGAAGACTACACTAAGTACTCACTCAAAAAGTTTTCTTAATCAAACAAAGTATATTTTCTGCTTACAGAATGAGGTAGTATATTAAAATCTGTGCATTAAATATATTTAATATCTTTAAATATATTTAAAACAATGCCCTTCACCCCATTAGGTATTTCCTTTATGTTGTAAAAATAAATTAACTCTGTAATGAAATCAATGCTACAGAAGTATTTGCATTAGTTCAAAACATTCAATGAAATTTCCATATGTGGTTCAGTCTAAGCATCTGAAGTTTGATCTAGAACCCATCTCTTACTATAACCTTCAGCTCACATTATTTTACAAAAATCTGCTATGAATCTGAGCACAGCAGTATCCCTCTGCAGTTTGAAGTATTAGCAGCTCTAAAGACAATATACCTAATTCTGTAAAACTGATTTCTACACAAATAAAGGCATATAACATTTAATACATGCTTCTTATAAAAACTGAATTTAACTGTAGTGCATTTTTGAATATAGTTTAAGGGTTATATACAGAGAAACTACATCCACACTGACTAAACCCAGGAGATTCTAATTTCCTGAAATAAAACAAATTATTAAATGTACAGTGGAATTAATATTAGAAAGTCGAAGTTCATATGTGAAACAGACTTTTTCCCCAATTTCTTCAACATATTATCACAGCCTTTGTAAGCTTACCTTCAGTATGGTCCCTATTAGATTCCAATTCCAGTCAAGGTTCTCTTTGTGATTGAGAACTTGGCTGTCTCGAAGATTCATGATGAGTGCTTCTTCTGTATCCTAGAATACAGACATGGAAAAATACAATAGGTTTCCCTGCAACATCTTTCTCAGTCTTGCCACATGATACAACTACCATTCATGTAAAAATTATTAAAAGGGCTGTGTTTCACAGTTATGTACATTTGAAGGTAAATTGTATGGTTATAGTACTGCATTAAGAATCTAAGGGTAAGAGATCACAACTGATCTCAAAGAGCATTAAATATTATAGGAATTTAATTCCTCAATTTCCAGAAATGCAATTTAGTATCCAAAAATGCCTGCAAGACAAATGAGATAAAAAAATACTAAGAAGAATCACATAAATGATTCTGAATTACATGAGTGAAGCTTGGGGCAGGATCCAAGTCTCCAAAATACAATGTCAAATTCAGGTTTGAGAAAGGAATTATTGTATTACCTTTAAAATAAAGATGTCTTTCTGCACACGGTACTGATCCCTTTTTTGATGTGTTGAGATTGCTTTCTGAATAATATGATCTAAATGGAGGCTGTAAGGTTTAGGGCCTCTTTTCTTCATCTCGTGAAAACGTTTTAAGCAATTGAGTGCTGCACTTGCTCGCCTAATAGAAAAAAATATTATAATTAGTATTTGGCAATTGTTATCAGACTAAAGAGGACCACTACCTCCTGAGTGAACAGCTCAAGAAAGCTCTGACCAACAATTCTGAAGCAAACAGGAAGAAAATTATTTTTTTAAGACACATTTTTATAGATCCACATGACTCAGACCGACACTGAAATTATACAGTAAATTATCTTTCAGAGTTCCTAGCACTGAAGTATTATCGTTACTGATAACTTTTCTTCTACTCTGCAATTATGGTGTCTGTCACAGCAATCTAGTGTCTGTCAAAGTTCAGAGAGGATATTGTAAAGTTTAAAGCTGATTTCTGTTGCGAGATGCAACAGTAGATCAACATTCTGCACTAAAGTTGGAAGTTGAGGGCACTAGCTTCAACTTGGAGTAATCAAGTGTCTCTCACACATTCTCATCCCCACCGCTTCCCCGCAAGGGCGGCAGGAGTATCAATAGTGCACTTCCTGCTCTTATATCTAAACAGTTCAGCAACAGCACGTTAAGTTTCTAGGAAAAGATAGGGAGTTACATAAATGACAGCCAACAGGGGCAAAACCAGTTAATTACAAAATAGTGGTAGCAGAAAAAACCCCAACAACTGAGCAAATAAAAATAAGGAAATCTAAAAATGAGGAGTTAAGTCTATTTTTCTTTCCTCTAAGCAAAAATTCTCATAGTGTAGGAGAATTCTTCTATTTTATTTTCAAACAAATACCTTCGGATTTGGTCACTTATCTAAATTATTTAAATTTAATCACTAAGACAGATTACAGTTTTTCAGACTATAAAACAGTGCAGAGTGTTGACCAATGCCAAGATCCCCAAATAAAAAATACTACTTCTAAAGTATCACTTTCTTTCAACAGAAATGGGATTGCTTACTTCTCAAACAGATATGTCCAGAAATGCCAAAAAGCAGATAATCCACAAGCATCTCTCTTCTGCTCTTTATCCCTCCTTTCATCCCACCACTTAAGCTATGTGAAACACTCTCTCCTGATATTTCAGATATACCTTTTATAAAAACTAACAGTGTTACTGTGCATCAAAATCTTCCACTGACATACATGAAACCTTTAAAACTAAAAGCCACAAGAGTGCTTTTAGGAAGCACTCTACAAGATGCATTTATTATTTCACAGTAGCAGTTTGGAAAAATGCTGTTATTTATCACTGAGAACACAATGAAAGACAGAATATTACGATACATTTATCAGAATACTGATCTGACAAGACAGATCAGAAATGGCAAGAGTAATTAAAAAATACATTTCCTATTAAAAGAACCTCAACACACTCAATTTGTCTTCTACAAAGAAAAACAACTAAGAGCACAGAATTAAGGAAATACATATTAAAGACATGTGAATTATCAAATTATTTGACTTTTTCCATTTGGAGGTTTAAATTGTGTAAAGTACCCAGAAGATGGAATTTTGTGACAGAGCTTCATGCTTTTAAATGTAACATAGAATTCTTACAGTCTTTTCTCTTTCATGATGTCAAAGGATGCTGCCATATTCATCAGTGTTGGCAAGCAGTGCAAGTGATGGCTGTGTGAATGAGGAAGAATTGTGTTTGCCTACAAAAAAACGCAACAGAAGACCAGTTAGAATAAATTAATAAAACAACTTCATTCATCTTTTTAGGATTAATAAAGAATCTACCACTTTTCACAAGATTTTCACAAATTTATGACGACAAAATGACCTTTTGCTTAATGTCAGAGCATAATTACGCACACCATTTTAAATGTGATCTAACTAACCAACCTGAATTACACTAGTAACTTGAAAAAATTTCAGATTTCAGAGTGTTATAATCCATATTGTTTGCATTTAAGTGCTAACATGCAAAAACTTGCTAAGTATCAGATATGCTTATGTCATGTGCATAAAACTACTATAAAAACCTAAAATCAGAAATCCAATTAAAGCTGATGTTTTCTACTAAAACATTACTGCACAAAAAAGCCCTGATTAATTAATATAGCTAAGTTACTAGACATTTAACTGCTTTTAATAAACATAGGTAGTTCTGCAAATAGTTTTGGAAACTAAAGGACAAGAAGCATAAAGAAATTACTTACATTTCCAAACACTGAATAAAAAATACAAGTATCTTTTCAGTTTTTAATAAATAGTAGTCATATCTGATTAACAGATCATCTCTTCAAAAAATCAAAAAATACCTATGCTTTACAGCATACTCCAGTGTAAGTCAAAAATTACTATCATTCAAAAGCATTCAGGAAACCAGAAAAATAGCATATAATATTATAAAAAGCAAAGGCTGAAATACAGGACTGGAGTGTTTATGAAAAGAATATCATCATCTCAGTGCAAGATTATTTTGAGAGAAGGTACTGCAAAAGCTATCTCAGGTCAACACAAGTGGAATGAAGCTGAGGTTTCCCTGCAGTAGGAGCACTCCACTAAGATGGAGTTGCCTAAATGAGTAATGTCAAGTACCAAAACCACATCCAGCTGAATCTGAAAAAAAAAATTTCATCCGCCTACCCTGTGAAGCAGAAAGAAAAACACATTGTTGGAGGCCTACTGACTATCATACTAAGAAAAGCAAAAATTAGCAATGGTCCTTTTCCCAAACACAGTTACTGCTGGGCACATTTGCAGAATTCCTGCTTAAAAATACAACTGCTACAATGGCAAGAAAGTGTCCTGGTGAGAGTCAGAGCTGCAGATATCCTTGGAACAGAGCCCCTCGCACTTTCGATACTTTCCAAACAGTCTTCCTACTGATAATATTGGTTTTAATATATGAAGGGCCAAAAGATGTACTGTTATATTAAACCACTATTTGTATGAAAACTACATGTTTCAAACTTGGAATACAAATTAAATGTTATAATAGCAAATATATATTTACAAATAGTTACAAAAAGTGATATTTACCATGTGCAAAAGTTCTCCTAGAAGGATAGTTGCTCTGACAGACACATGGTCATCGCTACTTGTGATCACTTCAACCAGACCCTTCAAAAAGTAAAAAATTATTACAACATTGAATGTGTAACATCTTACTTTTTTTTTCCTCTTGTACGAAAAAAAGTAGCAAGCATCTATTAAAACAGAAAGTCATCAGTTACCTCTAGAAGTCCATTGGTAATAAAAGCAGAAAGCACTAAAGCCAAGTAATTATCCATGAGATCAGGCCTAAGGAGAAAAGAAGTATGGAAACAATTTAGAAAGTACATTTCTTATTGTTCCTGCAAGAAAACAAGAAATGCGTTGTCCACACTGCCACAAAACAAAACAAGAAAAAGGGTTTAGATTAAGTTAATTAAATCCCCACCTTGATCTGGCTCGATGGGGTAAAACAGTTTTAGCCTCAGCAGCTACAAAGCCATCAGAAAGTCTCCAGCAGTCTTGAAACCTGCCTGGATCTAGAACAAGAAAATACGGACAATGGTAATTATAATATTGGCTTTCACAGTATTATTTTGAAGGTGGTCAGTAAGTAAATAAGAATCCTTGCCTGCAAGTGGTTTCATATTATAGAAAATTTTGTCAGAGGGGATCTCTAACAAGTCATGCAAACCACACTCCTGAACAAAGCAAGGGTACCTTGAAAGCTAGGACAAAGATTATATCTAAGTGTCAACAAAACCAGTGACATTTCCAATCCATAAACATATTAAATGTGTTTAACAGAAAATACCATGAGCACCTAAAATGTTACAAAGTGTGTCCACATATAGAGCAAGTGTAGCAAGTTTGCAACACAGAATGATTTATTTATTCATTTATAAATTTAAAAAAGCAGAGAATACTCGAGTTTACAAAGGAGTCTTTCTAAAGGTAAAATACTGCTCCCAAATAAGCAGAAGTCGAAGGGCAGTGGGGACAGCTAACAGATATACAATATACAGAAAAGACTGACTAATAACTTTTCTGTAGTATTCACTAACACATCTACAATTCTGAGCACTCCTAACAGTTCAAAGAAGTCTCATTTGTAGTGCTTACCTTACAGTCTTTTGGGTTAATGCTTAACTATGCTGATGTTTCATTAAACTTACAACACTTAAAAGGTGACAAAGAATTTTGAACGGGACTTCAGAGCACCCAATAAATTCAGATAAAATAATTAATACTAAGGCAATTTACAATACATAGGAGACAGCAAAGGTTTCAGATTTGTATAGGAGCTTAATAGAATTCTTATATGAACTTTTAAAGTACTTACCTACACTGAGAAGTGCTTCAATAAATTCTTCTGCAATAACAGGAAGAGGAAGGCGAAATATATCATAGAGAACTTCAAGCAGACCACGCTACAAAAGAAAATATAACACAACAGGAATTTTAAAAATATACAAAATTGTCAATTTTTTCAATATTAATAATGAACTTGAGACTTCTAGAGTGCTAACACTAGTGCATTTGTTGCATTGTTTTTTTCACAAACTGAAATAACTGGAGGAGAAAGGATGGGGAATGTGGCTTTCTTAATTTTGAACTGTCCCTTATTGTCATTATGAATTCCATAGCAATTCAGGCTACTTGGATTGCAGATATTTAGAACAGTTACATCAGGCACCATCAACTTTTGTTTACTAAGTTTAGTTTGTGATGAAATGTTTTTATTTACCTAGAATTCAATTCTGACTGTTATGCTTCAAACTTGCAACTGCAGCTACTGTAACTTGCTTTGATTTGTGAACAGAGTAAGAATTAATTTACGTATGTAATCTCCTCCATTTTGTCATGCATACATGGTGTGCTTCCCAATTTCATAGGAATTTTATAACAGATTTACAGACTTGAACTTGGGGGTTAAATAAACTCAAGGATAGTTGTCTCATATCTGGTGTCTGTGTTTAAACCACTAAATGGTTAAAAAGTTAAAAAAACCTAAAATATCAAATATTATTCCTACATTGGTACTAAATATTCACCACCTACCCGTATTTCCATATTTGGTATACAGAGTACCCCAATAAGAGACTGAATCCCAGAATTTCCAGGTTTGCACAGGCTGATAATACCTACAAAACATTAAATGTAAAATAATATTCCCTCATCAACGAAAGAAAGGACAATAGACACACTGTTAAATTAGATTTCCAGTTTGAAAACAAGCACACATGAAAAAAAATTACTAATCATAAATATTTTCATGTTTATAATATCATCTCCTTCCCAATCAATAGTATTTAATAAAACTTTCTAATCATAAAACTTTATATCCTCATTTAAAAATATTGCTACTTTTGTCCTTCCTACTGTGACCAGTACTTAAAAGTTATGCGTGAAAACAACATGTGCATGGAAGAAACGACAAAAAGACAAAATTTCTATAACAAGTAAATCTTCAGCCTGAAAGGTTTTCACGACCTTAGAAGAACTGTGAGGAATTTCAATCAATACCTGTACCTCAACCTAACAGATAATTCATTTCCTTTAACTCTCAGGTGAATTCTTAACAGCTGTTACATCTTAGTGCCCCAGTGTAGGAAGATGCAGTAACACACCTATCAGAAACTATTTTCTGGAAGTTTCAAAGTTGTCACATGCTCCCTCTCCAAGCATGTGAGAACACACAAGAAACCTGAAGGATACCTGGACATTAAAATTAGGTTAGTGATAATTTTCTGAACTTAAAACCACAAATAGTGTCACAACACAGCCTAAGTACTGCCTGGAAAAATTCCATTCAAAATTTTGGTAAATGTTTATATTAACTGGTTTAAATTTGCCGGACAGTGTCTTGATTATAAGAAAATGCAGTCCCCCAAGGCAAAATCTTCATCTTACATACAGTAATATTGAAGAGAAAGGATTTAGTAAAATGAAAAAAGCTACATTTTTGATTTAGAAATGTCTCCTACATGAAAAATTGCAAACTATGTCCATTTGAAAGCTCTCTTCAGCTATGGCAGCTGGTAGAAGCAGGTGCTATTGAAACTATTTGCCAGTATCTCTTAACGCAGACAAAAAGATTTTATTTACAGTGGCAGAACCACTGCAAAGGCAAATTCTTATTCTACAGTGTTATTTTAAACATCCTTTCACCCGTTAGATTGCAAGAACAATCATCAAAATGTAGTTTATAAGGCATTTAAGGGAGGGGAAAAGCTGTGCCTTGTCATGAGTCTAAGAAAACTAAGTACGCATCCTCCAATTTTACAGTATCAAGAAACATATTAAGTGGCATTGTAAGAAGGTATTGATAGAAATCAGTCATGTCAATGAGACAGATCTTGTGTCATTTATACTAGAAAGTAAAATCACACTTCCAATTAGCCAGTTTCAAACAAATAAATCTTACCTGCCCATGATCGAAATGCTGCCACTATTCCCATTTTACTAGCTAGGAATCGTGCTTCTCTGTCCTCTCTGCCATTAAAACAACAAATGTCACCATGCAGGTAGTAACTATCAAACAAACACTATTAGTACCGCAGTAATTTTAAAAAGTAGTTAACTGAGATTTTAGATGGGGGACAAAATCCAGAGTAATAAAAATACATACTGTATGTATACAGACATATTTACACAATGTATATACACACAGAAAAAGTTCAGAATCTTTAAGTATGGTTACTTTTCCTCTTCCAGGGGAGTTTCCACAGGAGGAGGATAACATCAAGAAGTTAACACTTATAGGGGTCAGATGACTCACTCTGCACCTCCAATGACACTAAGTCTACAGCACAGAAGTAAAGATTTTATTCAGTTACGTATACCTGAACATTTCATGCCATTTGATAATTAAAAAACCCTGAATAATTGAAGTTGGAAACCACATCAGGAGAACTCTCTCTAGGCCAAATTACTGCACAAAAAATCGCCAGTTATCAGACTAGGCCAGATTACAGAATCCTAGAATGGTTTGGGTTGGAAGGCACCTTTAAAGGTCATCTAGTTAAACCTCTCTGCAAGAATTCAGCAAATGCAGTGTGGAGTACACATGCCTTTTACAGTACCCAGAGCTTTGGGAGGTATACAAGCTTCTGTAATTCAGCTTGGAATACCTGCAAAACACTCAGAACTTTATCCAGCTGGGTGTTAGAAACTCTCAAGAATGAAGGCTGCAGGACCTCTCTGAACAACCTATTCTAACTCTTGACCAGTCTCACATAAAATCATCCCCCCCTGCCCCTTATATCAAGCTGAAATCTTTCTTGCTTCAATTTGTCTCTGTTGCTTCTTGTCCTCCCACCTCACACCACCATAAAGGGCCCTGGCTACACCACCTTGAAAGCATTTTCATAGGTAGTAAAAAGGCTGCTATTCAGCAGACGGTGTCCCCCAACCCTCTCCTCTCTAGGTTAAACAAGCCCTTGCAAATTTTAAATGCTTAACAATATTTTAGGAAGCTGCACTCTGGCCTACTATATTCAACTTCAAGAAATTTAGTATTTGGAAGAAAATACAGCTTAATTCCAATGCGATGAACATAACTGAGAGCACAAGTAGCAGCACTAACACTTACTTGAGTTGTCCTTCTGCGGTGTCTGGATTATGCCTGTAGTGAAAATCTGTGTAAGGGGCTAAAATTCTCTAAACAAAAGAAAGACGTGTTATTTTCACATGAAAAGACAGTTAAATCACTATTGCCCTCTCCTCAGTCCCACTCCAAACTATCATTATTCCTGCTTTGTAAATCTTGGGCTCTTAGCCTAAAACATTACCTTTTAGACATTGTGCACTAACACAGAGGAAATCTGAGACAAAAATGAAACACTTTAGTGAGTAATACAATGTTTAACTTCTGTCACTAAACAAGTAAAACTGCACTCACCTCTAATTCTACATCTGCTCGCACATACTGTCGGGTCTTTGGATGATTAATGAGGTGCAAAACTGTAGTTATCAGAGCCTCATTTATTCGGCTTAGCTGACAATCAATCACATTTTTCAAGATGGTACTTAAACCACCCCTAAGAGCCACCACCTCAGGATTCTGAAGTGCTAGATAAAGGAAAACAAGTCATTTTGGCCAGTGATGAAGATAAAATATTTCATGGCTTATGACACGCTTGCCATCTCTTTAGTAAACATATCTTATTCATCCTGAACACTGCTGAGGTACATGTAAAACTTCTAATGGAACTGGCTGACACTAGCAATAAATTGAGATTTTGGATTCATTCATCACACACAAAAATACTGGTCACTCAGTATCCAGCATATGACCATTTCCCAACTTAATTCCCAACCAAGTTTCCATATAAAATTTCCCATAAAAAAATTTCATGTTTCATTGGACTGACACAGATAATATTTATACTGAAACTAAGAGTAACATTTTGTGTATTTTATTTCTTTAAAACAAGTTTTAATGTTTAAAACAAATTGCTGAAGTTATTTCCCACTGACTGATTTGGAAAAAACTTCAAAAAACCAGGTGCCAAGTGAATGTTTAGGGAGTTAGTACAAACCATTGTCCCAATAACTACAGTATCCACTTCAAAAATTTTTAAAAAGGAAGATATTTTGTAGTTCTTTGAATTCATCTAACTTTGTCAGCATCTTGTATATGGAATTCTCCCTACTTCAAATCCATTAGTTTAAGAAACACCAACTGCTGCAGAGAAATGGTTTTAAGGCAAATCAGAAACTGCCAAGTCTTGAAGGAGAGACCAAAACCTGAAATCTTCATGTATGATACATAAATAGTTTTTATGTAATTTTGGTTTTTATCATGCTACTAACTAAAATCTGAAACTGACAATAAGAACACTGAACATCTGATTTATTATTAAACAAATATTGTTAATGACAACCACATCAAAACTGAATACTAATTAGGAAAAATTATCTTACCTAGTTCACAGATAATGGCTATACATGCTCGAACCATTCTGTCTCTTTCTTGAAGACCATCGTTTCCAACTGCTATCAAAGAATTAGTAATGGAACTGGGGAACAATGAAGCATTCACAGTGATCATCTGCCAAAAAGGAAAGAAAAAGTCCTCTAGTTTCTTCATATTTCTCTAAATACATTTACATACTCACCAGCATTCTGTTTCATACAGTTAGACAGATCAGTCTATCTGTTACTTGGTTGCACCTGGTGAACCTCTATTTCTTTTGCTCTTGAATTTTTTTCAATTTCAATTCATTTGTCAATTTACTTTACCATTCTCTTCCTGCTTCAGTTTTTTACTTTTATATGTTATCACAGTAAGAAAGAATTAAAGAGATGACTGGTGCAGTGAAAATTAAGATTATGTTTATCATAGTTTTTTTCCCAAGAACATCTTTATTGACGAAGAACATTATCCAGTGACACAGGGTCGATTTCAAACTCACCTACTACTAAGGGTGTTCTGCACCAACGGAAAGCCTCACGTGGGAGGACATTCAGTTTGGGGTAATTCTGAGTCTGGGACACTCAGAATTCCCCCAAGATTAACGAGCAAGCCCCTGTGTGCACTCTTTAAAAGTAAAGAAAGCCACTCCTGAACAACCAACCAATACCACAAACTCTTCACTATCCCCCACGTGTGGCTTTGCTGCTTGTTCACATTTATTCAGTTTGTGAAAATTAAATACACATATCCTTCCAGAACAAGAATATCACTAAACAAATGTATCACTAAGGAGGAAGCAGGTTTTTGTCTGACTGCCTAAAAAGGGAACAGCACAATGTTTTACAGCCCACTCAGCTGTGCCACTTTTTTTTCTCCACTAATAAATAAAAATGAGACATTAAAAAACACTCAACATCCATCAAACACCTGGAATTTAAGGCTGGTTTCCCGTGGTTTTATTTACCATCTTTTTTTGTTTCCGACAAAACCAGGCTTACCTAATTCTTCCAAAAATGTTTTGTCCTACATCCATTTTACATCTCCCTTTATGTGTTACAGATATTTGTGCAAACCTTTTTTTGCAGAGGCGTTAAAATGAGAGGGAATCAACCATTATGATCAAAATTTTGGAATAGTTTAAACAAATCTATCTTTAAATACAAGTTTTTGAGAAGCTTCTTGTTATACACAATGTTAATGCCAGCAAAACAGGAAGATTTAAGATAGGACTTTAAAGAAAAAAAACCAAATTCTCTCCCACCCACACAGTCTTTCACTTTTACACTGGCATGAAGAAACAAGAATAAGAAACAGAATAGGTGCACCAACCCGCTCTATAAAACTGAAACCTGTTTTCTATTGATATTGACATGTACTTCCTGTGAGGACACAAGCTATTCTGCTTCAGCGTCTTCTTTGTTTTTAAGGCAAGAGAAGGAAAGGTTTCTTGCAATACTCAATTCTAAATACATTGGTAGAACAAACAAATTTTTGTATTTACTTTGTATCTGCTCTAGGTATTAACACACAGTTCTAAAGACCAAGGACAGGTAATGGAAAGCTACTTACAAGTAGCTAAGATGAAATAAGTAATAAAGACTATGCCTTTGGTCTTTTAAGACTCCTTTAGAAAAGAGAAAGAAAGAAGATGGTTCATACTGCATCTAACCCTGACTTTTGCTTTAAAAATAAAATGTCAGGACTATTAAATTATAAAAAAAATTGTCTTATTGACTTCTATTAGATAGAAAAATGCTTCCCAAAGCAACTTCATGCCATCCTTTTAATGGCTGAAAATATTACTAAATTGCAAAGCTTTTACTAGGAAATGTAGAGGTCATTACAGGCAAAACAGGCAAGTGAGCACTGAGCCTTCAAAAACTATTGCACATCAAGTTTAAAAAATTAAGATTTTTTTTAAGTCTTCCTACACCATTTTAACCTAATATTTTTAAAACAAAGTTTATGATTCCCTTTTCTGCATTCATAAAGCAGTATTAATATTTTATATTTTGTCGTTCTTCTCTATGAAAGAAAGAAAATTGTTTTAATTTTAATCTATGCAATTCTCACACACATTTTTGCTACCAAAGATGAGGGTAAAGAGCCAAATTTTGAAACTGAAAATAACAGTTCTGCAGTACTGGAAAAACCCAGTTGAGTTTCACAGTAAATTTGAGAACAAATATGTAACCTTTTTTCAGTTTATTTGCCATTTATTCTCCCGTTCTAGACCTTTATGTAACCTTTTAGGAATCCTGGCATCAAATCACTAAGTCTGAGACTCTGAGGGAGATGAAGAGAGAGGCAGAAAAAGGGCAAGAGCAGGGTAACAAAAAGACAGTGTGAAAACGCAAAATGTGCTATTCAGGAAGCACAGTATTCGTTGCGAGAGAATTTCTCAAGTACTGACTGCTCTACGCCAACCCATGCTTAAACTGCTGTGGCCTAGACAGCACATGAGAAATCCATTAACTTTACTGGTAGCCAGGCTGGGTGGCATTTTGTTGGTCTGACATTGTCTTTTAAGAAAACAGAATGTTACAGGTAAGCAGCAAAAGATGCTAGGAAAGGCTTTTCATCAACACAGTTCTCAGAATGAAGGAGCCACAGGCGTGGCTGCACAGCCTGTGCAATCGATGCACACACCTGGTGCACACCAGCACCCTTGCACCATGATGGAGAAAAAAAACCACTAAGGGTCAGCTGTATGATTTCTTTGATGTTTCTCTCTGGCCATCATTTTTTCAGATCAAACTAATGGATCTGTTTCTCTTGCTGTCTCTTCTCTCATGCAAGACAGAAGTTTTTGCTCAAGTATAAAATGCTCAAAAAAGCCCAGAAATAATGAGGACAAATTTCTGAACTAAATAAAACCAATTATGAATGTGTTTCTATTCCATCTTCTGATTTATGTTCTTTTGAGTCTACACTGAAGCTCTTATTCAAAGTAGATTAGCAAAGAACTTTTTATAAAGTGCAACTTCCTCAATGACCTGTTCCTTTATAGTGTGGCTTTTTTGTTTGTTTTTTGCTTGTTTGGGTTTGGAGGAGGTAGTCATGTTTAATATTTAAAACTCACTTTTTGGGCACAATTGTTAATCAAGTACATTGCATTTTCTGTAAGACAGAAAACATATGTTTAAAACACAAAAAGATTTAACAGACAGTGCTCCTGGGGAACCATTCTTCAACTACTTCAAACTTTACTCCAGTCTTTGGTAATTTTTGTAAGACTATAAGTACTACAAAGAACAGTGAAGTCCAGCAGAAAGGCAGAATATTCCATTTCCTGAATACATTTAATACCTCTATATGCCAATTTTTCTAGGATGAACTTGAAAATACAGCTACCATATTTTCAAATCACACATCTGTGGATACACAGTACAGAAACCACCACAGACTAACCATGTTTTTTTGAGTATCTGAGATAAAAACCTATTCATAGCATCAACTGCCACAAACAGAGCAGTAAGTCTATAAGCATTCTTTGAATGATTACTTCAATGGCAATTTGTCTCATTTCTCACATGGCAGAAAATCTCCCAATCTCTGACTCACAGATGTTTAAACAAACTATACAGTGAAGTCATCATAATTTCAATACTGAAACTTAATATTGTTTTTACACCCTTGCATTCACTCTTTGATAAGGGTTTCCTAAACCTTGTCCAGTATCACCTCTATCAAGAGAAAATTAGCAAGATTCTTCTAGCCCACTTGAGATTCTAAACGGTAAAACTGTGAAATCAAAACACGTTTCTTACTACTTTTCATTATGCCTTTTCAATTATCGGCTATATTACATGATAAAGGTAAAGCAAGGTATTAGAGACTGAAAAAGCACTGTTGACGGAGGCAACCAGCAGTCAGCACAACTGAGTGGCACAGCAGATACAACCATACATAGGAGATTTTACCTTTCTGACTAATCGAAGTGCTTGTGTTCTTTCTACTTCATTACTCTGCTGTATGTCAATGCACCTAAAGTAAGTTAAAAAACACATTTTGTTTGTAACAACAGTAACTTTCACCTTAACTGTTAACAACTCACATTAATATTTATGCATATGAATACAGACTGACTTCTTGTTTAAAAACTATGCTTTTCAGCAGGCATACTCCTTATGATAGGTCAATTAGCTTCCGTTTATATTTTCCCACCTATTCTCATTATAATTAAGCCAGTAGAATGTTCTCAAACATAAATGGCAAAGCATAATGCTTCAACAATTATTTTCCAAGCTAGCTGAATCTGGCATTTGCAAATGAGACCAAACCAAGTATTTGTAATGTTTCACATCAACACATTTTGAATGTTCTCAGATCAGAGAAGTCCTCCTCAAAATAAATTAAACAGCACACTAAAACTACATGTGTATATTTATAAAGAGAAATTCATGCACATCTGTATCAGCACATTAAATAAAAAAACTAATTACAGGAAGCACTAGAAATGCTATTATTTACATCTATTCATCATGCTAATTGTATTATCTCTGTTGGTTTACCCTTCGGGATTTTTCTGGTGTGTCATCAGTTAGACTACAAATTCTTGGACATGAACTACTTTTTAGCCCTGACTTTGTACTGGAGGCTCTGCAGCATCGTGCTAATACAAAGAATCAAACAACTCCCATAAAACATCTTAGGACATGAAAACTACTAACATTTCAAACTTATTAATTTATAGTTAATGGCATTTATGATTAAAAGAAGAAATTACTTGGATTACTTGTAAAATATCATATATCACGACAGCATTTTATTTGGATCAGCTAGTGTGATGAAGTATCATTCTGCTGAAGAAAAATGTCTTTTACGAAACTACTTATTAAGAACATAAGAGTATGAAAACACTTCTCACTTGTCTTAACCATGAAAAAGCAAGTGATTTACAACTTTACAATTTATAAGAAGAAAACTTACCTGGCTATCAAATAATCCACTTTCAACTTCAGCACCTTCTGGAGAATACTGGAATCTCGAATAAGATAGCGGAGGGCTCGCAATCCTGCTGCTCGCACCTCTTTCGCTTCATTTAGTAAAGCTAACCTCAGACTACAATGAAGAAAACAAGAGGGATAAACAGCTATTAGGCAGCATTGTGATTACAGTTCATCGTCTGATATGCAGCTACTACTCACTCATTTGAGACCATAAGTATAATTTTTAAAAATAAATGATCTTTCAGGTCTTCTCATGTGCAACTCAGAAGGCATGCCTTCATCCTGGTGAGGCAGATGTAGACAACGTATTAATCTGAAAAAGGGACAAACCAATTTTCCCCCCAAATAACAGCTTGTATATCCATGAAATGACACATAACCAAAACCTGTTCACAATTTGTTATTTGACAAAACAGCTGAGCACAGTATTAGTCCAAGAAAACTAACAGGTAGAATATGGTAAATAAGAAAAAATGAAACATGGAAAAGCTCTAGAAATAGAATTAGAAAGCAGAAAGTAGCACACTGTCCTTTTGAAGGCCCTCAAGAAATTTGTCCCTCTTCTTCAACCACATGCAGGGTAGAGTGGGAATCCTCAATCTCCCAATGACATTTCCTAGTAGGATTTTTCACCGGACATCTAAGAATGTAAATACTTCAGCCAGTGAGACTGAATTTGTACTTCTACAAAGGGCTTATTTTTTTTCTTTTCTTATCCTAGGGTTGTCATGCATGATAATCAGCTACTCCAGGGCAAACAAGTCTTCAGAATCTTTTGGTGATTGTCATGGGTAAATCACTGTAACAAGAGCCTACTCCCAGGTGTTACCTAGGCAAACTAGAAAGGCTGCCGTGTCACTCACACATAAAGATGAACTGATTTATTACTTTCAGCAGTAACTAGGGAATTGTTTCAAGACCATCTTTCCTGTACTATGAATATGCTGCCCATGCTGCTTTGGATGCAGCCCAGGACACAACTGGATTTCTGGACTTCAAGACTGGACATGGGACTGCTGACTGAGGTCCAGCAGCACCCCCGAGTCCTTCTTAGAAGGGCTGCTCTTGATCAGTTCAAACTCCAGCCAAGGGGACTTGATACCAGGGGTATTCTTGATACCAAGGATCTTTGAGTCTAACTCCTGGCCCTGCACAGGACAATCCCATGAGTCACACCATGTGCCTAAGAACATTGTCCAAACACTTCCTGAGCTCTGTCATGCTTGATGCTGTGAACACTTCCCTGGGGAGCCTGTTCCAGTGCCTAACTACCTTCTGGATGAAATTTTTTTTTCCTGATATCCAACCTAAATCTCCCCTGACACAACTTCAGGCCATTCCCTCGGGTCCCGTCACTGGCCAACAGAGAGAAGAGATCAGCACCTGCCCTTCCTCTTCCCCTCACAAGGAAGCTGTAGACCAGTTGAAGAACTGGCACAGTGAAACCGTTACACAGAACAACACTATCATGAGATTCAATATTCAAAGGTAACAGCTACCAAAAAGATATGTGTCACTATCTTTAAGCAGTGAAAATGCAGTGAAAACATACAGCTTGTCAAAAAGATAAAGACAACAGTTCTAGTTAAGAAAATGACTCACAATATTTCCATAACTAATTACACAAGCTTTCCCAACATTTTTCTCAAAGAGTAATTAGTTTCCTAAGCTTTTTTTCTTAAGTGAGATCTAAATTGAAAGAACACAGAAATGCATTCAATATTAGATCTGATTTGCTTTTGTCACCAGTGCTGGTCCTAAAGACAAATTTACCAATTTCTGTGCAGAAATAAGTACATAGTTACATTTGACAGTCAGAAATGGCCACAAAATAGATAGCAATTCCACTTAAAAGTATATACACGGCTTTGCAGTAGCAGGGAAAGCAGTATATATACATACCAATACAACATAAAGTACTGATCTTTAAAGCCTGATTCTGTATCAAGAGTATGCTCTATATTTTGTAGATGTACATTTTAATTACAAGTGCTTTCTCCAAATACTGAAATATTTAAAGGTACTTCTACATCTGTGAGGAATATACTGAAGAAATCTACACTTCTAACGTGGAGGGGTTTTTCTGTTTGCCCAAAAGTGAATAATGTATTTCTGATTTTACTCACTAAAATATTTGCAGGCTATCTGCTTGCATTATGAAATTTTAAACACATAATAAATACAAAACACTAGCTCAAAAGTAAAAAACAAATATTTAATTATTTAATTGCAACAAAACAACTGACGTTCCCTAGAACTGCTCTAGTGCTCTTTAATACTTACCATATTATGATGCTGTCGTAGGTAAAACCTAGCTTTTCTTCAGCATGACCAGTATTACAAAGAAGCTGAAAATAAAAGAAAATATCCATTATTTATAGCTCTCCAAAAATGGCCTGAGAAACTGTGGAATTTGGGAAATAATGCCAAAACCATTTAATTTAGGAAGGAATTTAATTTGTAGCAAGGTAGGAATTTTAGAAAGAAGTTAATCTGTAGCAAGAGAGAGAGTAGCAGCTTCAGACTTCCTTCAGAATTTCTGCTGTCCATGTTCTTTCTGTTCCTATACACGTCAGATACTGAGACTCATCTATGGATTCTTGCACCAAAAAAAGGTTGCACAGTTGTCTAAGTTGTGTACTGGCCAGTCCATTTTTCAGGACCAGATTGCTAGCTGGGCAACTGGTAGTTTGAGAGACAGCAAAATTGACCGAAATGAAAGCATATCTGCAGGGGCTCAGGTAAGAGCTTTGAAACAAAGACTGACACTGAAGGTCCACTGTTATGTTTTGTCACAGTAGTGTAGAAGTAGAAAAAAATCAGAAGGAATTGCCCAGTGTCTTGTAACTGACATCTGGTCTTGGCCTGCTCCATTTTATAGAACTTGTACCTCTGAAAAATGAGACCTAATGTTGAATTTATGCACACCAAAAGCAGCTATAAACTGTCACAAACTGGACATTTCAACCCTATCTAGTCATTGTGAACAGAGAATATTTACAAGCACAGTTTTTAAGTCCAAAACCATGATCAAAAAAGGGTAACCTAGGTTGCCAGTGTTTTAGCCTCTTGAGGAAAGGAAAACAATCTCTTCTGTAAGAAGAGCTGATTCTGTTCTTCTTTGGAAGAGCAGCAAAGAAATTCCTAGTAATCCCACTTACTATCCCTGGCTAAAATTATAAAATATTATCATGTCCAAATCCCAAAGCACTTTTCCAAGCACTTCCAAAAACTCAAGTGACTAATACTGATTGCAATAGCTTTGCACTTTGTCCTCAGTTTTCAAAACAGGCTTGTGTTCAGTTCTAAGTCAGCAAACTATAAATTTCTCCTCAGTGAGGAATTCACAAAGTACTTGTGCTAACTAGTCATTACCTCTGCTCTGAAAATACTGTAATACATCAAACCCTGTGACACATTCTTTATGTGTATTTACTACTAACAATAAGAAATTTATAATAAACAAAATGAACACCTAAATCAAGGCTACTGTAAGTTAAAATATTTAGTGTTCCATGCTTCAGTTCTACTGTTGACCTCCATCTGAAAAAACAGCATACTGCAGCAAAGCTTTGCTTTTAAGTAAACCCATTTTATTAACAAGATCTTCAAAATTCAAACAGTACTTAGGTTTATGCCCAACAAGTACAAATTCATTTGAGGATCACATTACATCTTATGAAACTGTTTTTCAAGAAAAATACCTAGTGATAACACTGAAATTTAAGGCTGTTAATGAGAGATTATTAAATTGGCCTGGATCAGCTCCATGTTTGGGCTCAAATAATTTAAGTTAATTGAAGTATTTTGGAACTTCCATTTTTCTTAACCAAAGACATTTAAAAAACATACAGGAATTTTTTATATAACCTCTTTTTTAACCACCTTTCAAATTTAAGTGATAATAAAACTAGACAATTGATGTATTAACTGGTTATGACAGTATGTCACTTCCTAACATCAATCTATTTTTATGCCATGTTGTTGGACTGCCTAAGGCCACCACTGCTGCTTTAGCATTTCTATTGACATCTTATGAACTGTAAAAATTGGCTGGCAGAGTGTAAGCAAAACAGTGCGAGAAGATAGTGAGTAAAAACAATGTTCAGTTTCAGACAGTTACATCAATAGTTGTGTAGGGCAATCATTTATACATCTAAGCCTCTCCCCAGCATTCCACCCTAGACACAAATGAGAAATCCTAACTTAACATAACAGAATGTCCTCAACAGTCTATTTTTCCTACTTAAAAAAATGCCATAGAATTGTAATTCTGATGTAGGAAAAACCCGTATTTTAGAAAGCCACTATTGTGTGCACTAGTGCATTAGTGAAGCTCGTCTCCTATCATCACACGTACCACTGGTTTGCATCTTGAGCAGTCCTGAGATTAAACTGAAGCATTTTGACATGTTCCAGGAACCCACTTAACTTGCTGCACTGCTAAAAAGCATTCAGTTCACTGGACCAGTTCTAGTCAGGTTGTCACTCTCACCAAATACATATAGTGGTTATTAGCTGCTTGATACCAGCTGTCCGCATCTATATATGTGCTCCCACTGCACACACCTTCACTGATACTGAAAAGAACCTTATCTTGAAATTCAAACACAGTCATTTAACCTGATGAGTTAAAACTTTCATCAAATTTAACTGCTGTTTGGATATAAATTTCTGAATTTGACAGTAATAATTAAAAAAGTGTTTGATAGTGTCTGTGCATACATGTGAAGTATTTCTCCCACAGAAAAGAAAATAGCTACTAGCTTATTCTCCTTCTAATTGGTCACCAGTATTTATGCATTAGCTTTCTTTGTAATTTATATATGTTCTAGCAAGAAAAGGGCCTAAAATATGGACAGAAAGATCAGAATTCAAAAATGTTTCAGTGACTTGAAAGAAGTGCCCAAATTCAATAAGAAGATTTAACTAGATAATAAGAACATCATATCCTTCAGAATTAATACATTAATAGACACATAAGAAATGAAAGTAGGCCAGCAGAGAAACAGAAATTGTCCAGAAATTAACATTCAGAGTGTTATTTTAAAACAAAAAAGAAAACAAATTTTATCTCTGGAAATACTAATAGGACTGCATTTATGTTTGAGATTACAAGACTTTTTCTATTTCACAGGCTGCTATCAAAACTTCAAGATCAATTTTTTTTGTGACATATTTCAAGAGCAAAGTGGAAAAAGTGTAGCAGAAAAAATGTACAAGGCAGGTAGAAAATCCACCCATGAAGGCTGAGCCATTTGGTTTATTTACTCTAGGGGGGAAAAAAAATCTGGCTGGTAAGGCTAGATTTCTGTAAGTTTGAAATGGGGATAAATAGTCACAGAAGCTGCAGTAAATAAGATAATGTTTCAGCTGGTCCCAATTCCTTGGGTATTTGCTAAGTTATAAATGTCTGGACTTAAACATATTGTACAAAAAAACTTCACTGCATTCTTCTCTTCTTCTCTTCCCATTCTTCTTTCACCTTCAAACAGTATTAAGCAGATCAATAAGGATTCTGGCTCAAACGCAGTGGTATTTGTAGATGGCTGAATGCCTGACAAAGCCAAGTAACTGCCATATGTTTGACTGCAAGATTTAACAATTAACATACATACCATTATAGCATAACTGTGTAGGCAAGCAGTACCAGAATACGAAAATTTAGCTTTGGCTAATTTGACATAGTTCATTAAAATGGTGATGGATTATCATATAATACCAAGAATTATGAAATTATTTCTATTCTTATACTACTTGTATTTTCCATATATACATTTTACCTATAGAAAGTATACATTTTAAAATACACAGAATAAATTTTATATACAAACAAAACCAAGCAGAGTATACTTTGTGAGTTAAATCTGCAAATGAGTCCACTTTAAAATTAAAATTTTGTGATAAAATACACAATGACTGGGCATAGCAAAGACTCTTTGAGGATAATATTACATATTAGAACAAAATGGTATGTACATTAAGCCAGACAGTGACTAACTTACAATGAAGATTTTTTTCATGTTTACTGTCAGCTATGAGTTTTTCATACTACTCAGATGAGTCAGAGCAATATGAGTAACATATCAACATGTCTTGGAAACAGTAGCTCAGAACAACAAAACCATAGGAGGTCAACAGTATATACACAACTGGAGTGAAGATTTGAGACCATCCAAATTTATATTTAGCAGAACAGCCACAGCAATTACTAGGTAAAAATATTATATTATTCTATGCATCCAGAATGTAATTACTGCATTATAACTTTGGAAGTACAGTTTGAGCCACCACTGGTAATATTTAAAAGAAGACTACTTTGCAGATCCTAGTCTTAAGCTGCTATTGAAACTGGACTGTGATTTAGACAATTTATTACACAGCTGAATGTCTCTAAGCAACATGTTCTGTTCCTGTCTGCTACATCATCATGAGGTTTCAGGTTTTGCCATGGTGGTTTATCTACTTGGATGAATGTTACAGTCAGACAGTACATTCAGTCTAATATACCTGGCTTTTGCAAAAGACAGCCGAGACTGACATGACAGACTATGAATCAGGCACATTATCTGTGAAAGCCTCTATGGCCATATCCACATCCAACCCCCTCAATCACACCACAATCACAACACATCATCCTAGTCAAAGTCAGTAGCATGGTCAAAAGCTAACAGATATACAGAGTAGAATAGCAGAGTTTCATTAAATAATGACAATTAGCTCTGAACAGATTGAAAACATAATTTTCCATATCATTGTACTACTGATGCTGTTCAATTGCTAAGTTTATATCTAAAATGAATTGCTTCATTTTGTCCTTTAAGAAGTACTTTTCCTTTGGGGGGAAAAAAAAAAAAAACCAAACCAGAAATTCCTACATCATCGGTGGATTTTTTGTCTTGTTATTAAAATACCCTTTTAGTTTTACACAGGTATGAAGGATCTCTCAGAAGCTCCCTGTGGAATAAACCTTCTGTAATAAAAGTTTATAAATATATACTTCAAATGACAAATATTTTCCACTAGGTAAATGCAATTGCAGTTTCTTCTAGTTTTCAGTGATTTATCACTTACTACTTCTCATGGAGGTGGGGAAAACCCCAAAGAAGTAACCATGTTTTGATACTAATAAGCAGAAGCAGGGAAATTTCAAAGAGCTTGTCTTATGTAGGTGGCCATATAAATTAGAGATGGGTAATCCTACTCAGCTTACTGGAGTTGAAGGCATATATCAAACTTGTGAAATGCTGTGACAATTCAGAGTGTCACTAACCATTTAGTGGAGGTCAAATACTCTAACAGTTTTCAAGTCAGAATATAAATTAGCTTAAATAGGGTGGCTTGAAAGGAATATAGATTGAGGCAGTACTTCATAGAAGTTTTTGCCCACAAAAATGCTGCTTCACTTACTAGGTGACAAGAAGCAGAGTCCTCGAGGAGTGTGCTCTTATTCAAAGCAGATAAAATTTCCAAGTCTGCTGCTGCTGCAATTCAGAACTAAACACATCTTTCCACAGCCTGTGCATCACCAGACTGGGAATGCCAATTTCCTGAAACAGAAAACTCAGACCACCTAAGCTGGGTAGTCTTGCTGGGCAAGAACAACACACATTCTGCAGATAAAGAGCAAAGAACTTGGAACACTAATGATTTAGCTAGCAAGTACTCTAGCAATGGGTGCTGTGGAGACCTGAACACAACTAGTTAACACTTCTCTTAAAGGGAAGTAGCAATGAAAAAGGAGTTAAAGCACCTAGGCATACAAGCTTCATATGAAGTATCTGCTTTACTGTTATCATTCTTGCAGATGAACTAGTAACTCCTGTTACTAGTTCATCATCAGAAAAAAAAATTAGAAGTATTTAACTTCTACATAAAACCCTGCAGCCTAGTTTAGTACTGGTTCAGTAATTTTTATAGGACGATTACGTTCCTTCTCCTTAAAAAAAGGGAGGTGAGTGGAACAGATCTCACCTTAAAAATCTAGTCCAGTTTTAAGTAAAGAAGCCTGGACACAACACATCTCAGATATTCTGAAAATAATACAAAACTTGCTGTCTATCATGATCATTGTCAGAAAACTCCAGATTTGGAGTAAATTACATTACTTGTTTCCACGTGATGAAAACATTTTGCTTTCCCTGACCAAAGAACTAGAAGAGTGGGATTTGCAGTGTTTAAAGGAAAAATGTGAGGTAGTTGGGAGCAACTGCTTAGACCAGTTCAGATGTTTTCTTTTAAATATAATAATATTTCTAGCAGGAGAATAATAGATTTTCCATATTATTTTATCTGAAATACACTATTAAAAATTTTCAAAGGTCCTTTCCCTGTCCATAGTACAAATATCCCAGACAGCAAGTAGCTCTTCAAAACTGGACTACAAAATGCAACAATTTATACAAAAATCAAGTTCACATTTCACTATCCTTTTCCAAGAGAGGATACAAACATTCTCAGCCCTTAGTACATCAATCTTACCCCCACTCCTTTCTCACAAAGGAACTAAGACTATACCAACTTGTGGTAGAAGAAGAGAGCACAAAAAGGAAATAAAACCATCTTGCCAAGCTCCAGGCTTTCACTTTTAACCACTGGAATGAAAAACACAGAATTGTTCCAACCACAAGGCAGACAATACAGCACAATTTGCAACTTCTATTCTATTCTCATAACTGCCTTTACAGTTCAAACAAAAACAGGAAGAGTTTTTAAAATCAAATGCACTAAGTTATACACTTATAAAGCACATATTCCAGGGAGATGAATATAAGAACAAATGTTCGATATTAAATTGAGTAGTATGACTCCCTTATGCAGGGTGATTCTCATTTAGAAACAAAATCAGGTTATGAATCACAGTCTCCATCTTCAAACATCATATTTAATTTCATTAAGTTGCTTTTCACAAATTCATAATTTCCTGCCAGTCTTAAATGCAATTTATGAAAACCATTCTTCCATTTCTCTAAGTATTTTCCATTTTCAACATTGGGTTTAACAAAAAACCCAAATATTCTTCAAATATTCAATTACGGAATTACGCAATTTCTCAAATATTTTAAAAAGACTATTTGGTTCACCTTTTAATTACAATATGCATATTTATTAATTTTCCACAGTTATGAGTACTTAACATCTGATTTTCAATAGCAAAATTGGTATGGTTTTAAAATCTGTAGTTTCAAAAACGGACTTTTCACTAAAAATCATGCATCTACAAGCCTAATCCAGCTCTTTAATTTTAAGACGACTATAGAATTTGGAAGCATTCACATTTTGAAGTTTCCAGATTTTCACAAAAAGGAAACCTAACCATGCATCAGACTTTTCTAGCAGAATAAAGGGTTTTTTTTGCAACACGTTTGGAATCTCACTGAAAAGAGCAGCATTCTGTCAATGGTTGATATCTGATAGACACAAGGCAATGACCCAAAGAAGAGATTTCAGTAAGAAGTTCAGTTCCTTAGGGAATGTTAAGCATCTACATGCGTTCTGAACCAATCCAGAAAACGCAGCACTTACAGATTTTCTTAGTGCATTAGAAGAGAAATGCATTTGTTACTGTGATTTTGTTCTCAGTACTCACACTCCTTTTAAGTGAATCTTACACATTACCACTGAAGTGGACAATCTCACAAGGACTGCCTTTAATAGTCAAGATGTCTACTTCAAAAGTTATCATGCATGTTTGTCCTTCTCTTATCAACTGGTTCCCCACACCTTCCCTTGAGTATTCACTCTTTCACTTAAGATTGGCTCAAAAATGTCAACTGGACCCCTGGTAACCTTACACAATTCTTTGTAACAAACTTATCTGCAACCATAATTTAAACCTTATTTTATCCCCCAAATTCTGCTCTACTATGTCATTTCTTGGCAACTGCTTCTTGCAAGACTCATTCTCAGTCATAGGAAGTCATTTTATATTTTCATGTGTTGCCCTATCTCCATCATAAAGGTGTACAACATACCACATCCTTCTATCAGTCTATCAGTTTCGGTAAGGCTCACACTGAAGCTCCAGTGTCTCCTGCCTCACTGATTGCAATGCCTGTTTCCCTTGCACTGATAAAAGGGAACACTGGTCCAACCACAACCACTCACTATCCTGCAATGAAGATCTTTTCCCTAACTCCCTGACCACTTCCCATGAGTCCTTTCAGCTTCTTTCTACAGGTTTCTCTTTTACCCAAAAAAATGTCACTTGCTGTCTTTCTGAACATTTTTCATGGCTTCTTTCTTCAGCTTACACCCTGATCCTGCAGTAAGTTTTTAATTCTTGCCTTGTCAGCTCACAGTGACAGCCTCAAATATATCTGCTGTATTTTCAGTCTGTACCTGTCACACATCCTTGATTAGGAATAAGGACATCAAAAATCATCAACATGGACATATTCCAGAAATGGACCCTTTAAATCATCTTCACTATGAAAACTAGAAAGTTGATAATTTCTACTCTTTTAGTGTCCAAAACACTGCATGTAACATGCATTGATACAGTCCTCCAACCTCACCATACTCAATCAGTTTACATCCAGAAAGTCTGGCATTTTACATTTTTGATTTCAATTCTGCAGAGCAGGAACCAAATCTTTAGCTCTAATTATGCAACTTAACCCATTGGGAGATACCTCCATCTTCTAAGCAGTAAAATACTACAAAAATTCAGCCAGCAGGACAGGTATGTAAACCTCAGCATAACTCTGTATTCACATATTTGCTTGTCCTTATTTGATACCTTTCCCATGGTATGTAGACTTCAAGTACTGTTCTGTGATATTAAGCAATTTCATTAACATCCCAGCCAATGTCTGACAGTAAATATGAAACATTTTACCTGTACAATCGCTTGTCCTATGACACCATTTGAGCTCTTACCTTAGTAAAATTATTCAGGTGACCTAGTTTTCTCATATTTGACACGCCTTGTAATTTGGCCACATTTTGGAGAATCTCTCTCATATTGTCACAAGGGTCTGCAAAAGAAAATAGGGTATTAGGAGATACAGTAAAAAAAATAACAAACCAAAAACCCAAAAATCTAAACATGCGTTCAACACGCAGTTTTGTAAATATAATAGGTACTGTCCTGATCTCAGTTAGGGATGCAGAGCACTTTTGCTCCAAGAAGCATCAATCCGATTTATGCTAGGGATGAAAACCAGGCATACCTGAGTTCCGTCGAACAATTGCTAAAGGCTATGGAAGAGAGACACTCTAAAGAAGATTTTAATCAGTATCTTAGATTTGCAGTTGACAAAAAATGCATTCAGTGTCTGAAACGCCAGTCCCAGCATCTTGTAATGGAACAATTTTACCCTTAATCCCCTTGTAATTTAAAGACAAAGTAAGCTGAAAGACAGATGTAAAAATATAGCATGGTACTAGCACACCACATTTTTCCTTTTATTTCCTCCCGACAAAGGGTTGGTGGGATTTTGAAAATATGGGACCTCTTTTGTTCTCACCAGACTAATTGCTTTCAATAATGTTGCTAAACTTTAAATAGCCTTTCCAATGACATGGGAAGTGAACTACAAGGTAAACAAAAGACTTAAGCATCTCTTCTTTTTTTCCTAAGGTTCCACCATCCCAACAAAAACAGATAAACAAAAAACCCCACCCACAACAACAAAACCCCACAAAACACTATTTACAGACCAACTGATGACCCTGCATTCTGCTGGAAAACAGAAAACAAATACCACGATGAGAAGAGACCCTCTTGGCCCACTTCTGCATTAAGGTTGGAAGCTGAGGCAGAGTGGAACAAGCAGCACAGAGTGGGGCTGGGCCCAGGGAGCTACTGCAACAGACACTGCAGTAAGCTCTGTACCTAGTGGTACTGTGGCAGGGCAGTTTTTAAAGGGACACATTTGATGCAGGATTTTCACGGAGTCTTAGATTAGACACTGGACATAGGTACCACAACAATACAATCAGCAGTTTTAGATAAATGAAAAACCAAGGCTATCCTGAAGATGTAAACTATTGAAAACAACACATTACAAAAAAAGAAGAAATAACTGTATTACATAAAATGAAGTCTTTAGAACATGCCTGAACACCTAACATCTAAAAAGCAGCAAAAAGAGAGCTTTTATGTGTGATGTCCCACACTAACTTCAGTAAGAAAAACTTGCCTCCTACTGCAGAATGGAAGAGCTACAGCTGAGTTTGTGGCATATACATAGTCTTTTACCTTCCTGTTCCTCCTCAAAGTGTGTTTGTGTATTTTTCATTACGCAAAGGAAATCAAGCAGTAGAGATGTAAAGAAAGCATCATCTTCACTAACTCTTTACATACCACGCTTTTACATCACTTCCTGTAGTTTAAAAACTTAAACCAACAAATTTAGAAAAGCAAACATAAGTAGCAATGTACTTACATAAGCAGCAATCTTATCAGGATATACCCAGAATGTGTTTGGAAAGCGGAGACCTCTACTTGCACCATAATCAGGAACCAACACATTATTTAAAATTATGACACCTACAGGTAGGCACTCCAATTAACGTGCACAAACCTGTTAACTCACTGTAGTCAATGAAGATTTTGTCTACCAGCCAATGAAATCAAATGCCATTCACTTGATTAGCTGCTAAATGCCTAATCAAGGGTAAGGTAATCAATCGTATTGACTATGGTGTTTATAATGAAACTTTAGCACATGTAGAGACATGCTGCTGTCACACCATATAATTGCGATAATTTTCAAACAAAGGACCAGTGAGATTTTGGACAGACACGACAAGTTCTTAAACATGGCCATCAATTCCTATTAGCACCAGCTTGACATGAAAGATCCTTTTCCCACAAACCTAATCACAGCATACACAAAGTCAACCATCAGATACACAAGTACAGACACAGCTATCTTGCACTGCTGAGCAGTATGCATAGTAAAGCCACATATCTAATAACTTTGTATTTAAACTGGAATATGTGCATGGACTTCTTTGAATTCCTAGGAAAAAAGACAAAAAATCTTTGATATGATCACAGAAATTGATATGATCACGGTGAGAATCTTACTGGATTTATCCCAGGTTTAGAATTCCGCTGCACAATTCCAGGACTTAACTCAGTTTAAGAGATTTGCAATAGTGCAAGCTATAAAATCATGGAATGGTTTGGATTGGAAAGGACCTTAAAGATCACCTAGTTCCAACCCCCTTGCCATGGGCAAGGAATCTTTCACCAGACCAGCTTGCACATAACCTGGTCTTGAATACTTCAAAGGATGGGGCACACTGAAAACAAGTAGATGGGATTAGGTACGGCACTACAAATAATATCATATAGCCCCCTAATTTCAAGGGAACATAACAGGAGAGGATAATAACTTCCTCATAATCTGGTTTCTTTGAAAATACAGTATGGCTCATATCTATGCTTTGGCCTGCCTTGAGTAATGTGTGGGAATTTCCCCAGCTCACATCACTTTTGGACGTGTAGAATTCCCCCCTGCATAATTTTATGCCACAAGAAAGGACCCAGGTAAGCAGACTTAGAGCAACATAACTTTCCAAAATGACAGCAAGTATGTTTTAATTTTGAAAGTGCAGATGGCTACATATGCATGGTAAAACCCTACAAAAACTAAGCTCGTGGTATGGACAGGAAAGACCATGGGACTAGCCCAGAAAACCTCCTGTGCAATGGCAATGGACATTCCTATTCAGCTATCCAATAAAGCTGACATTAACCCAGAAGTGTGCGAGTAGCCCTGTAGAAAATGCCAGTCAATTTGGATGTGAAGAAATAAGGACACAATGATACTACAATTTCCTGTATTAACAATTCAGTAGCAATGACAGATCTGTATAATAAGGATGCCTAAATAAAATGTATACTAAAAATATTTTCCTCTATTTTTGCCTGAGAAACTGCAGTTACAGCAACTTTTCTCTCACCTTGTCCTCCTTCTGTTGAGGAAAAATTTATTTTTAGAGACTGAAAAGTTTGAGGAAAGACATGTTTGTGGCGCTTAGCAGGGCAGTCAGGTATTTCCCAGAAGCTTCATTAGCAGATAAGTAATTTGAAGCAAACTGGCAATTCCAGAACAAAAGCTATAAAACTGTGAGAAAACAGAGAACATGACAGACATTTCCAGAACTGAACTGATAATACAAATAGAGCAAGTTAGCTGTCTCACTCTTCAATCCTATCAAAACCACTACTGCTGCAGAAAAACAAGCCAGTAAAGAAATAAAGACCCTCTCATAACATATTACCTCAGAAGCAACTAAAATAACAGAAGCCTTTTTGGTCAAATATTGTCACGTGAAGTCTTGTTTTAAAACTTCAGAAGAACCTTCTCACAAAGAGTATCTCATTAAAAATTTAACAAAGTAACTGTGACATACTAACTTCAAGGAAAGACTGGCTACCTTGTTTTTCCTCCTTCCAAAAATGCATCATACATTACAAAGAAGTAGAAAATTTATACTACTTACTCAAACGTGACTCACTTTTAGTAAAAGTAAAGCCCATAAGGAAGGTAGGCAGGCCTAAAAACTTCACATCACAGATGTAAAAGAATTTAAACCAACCAACACGACATCACAAATGATGATTAGGTCTTTTGCTAGCCTATCCTTCACACTGAAATGGACTTGGAAACAGACTAAATACATTCTGGATTCTACAAACTAAGTCATGTGGCTTTCCTGTAATCACAGACCAGATCCAGCACTGTCTATCTTCCTGTCACAAAATCTTACAAAGGCACTATAAAATACCAAGCAATGTAGAAATAGAAAAAAGCATAGCGCAAAATCAGAGACTAATCTTTCAAAGAAGTATCACAACCTTAACACTTCATGGTCAAGCTTAACAGTTCATCTTGGTGTTGACATAGACTTTTGTTGTTGTTTTTGCTCGGTTTCTGTTTGTTTGGTTTGTTGGGGGTAGTTTTTTTGTTGGGTTTTTCTGTTTGTTTTTCTTTTGGGTGGGGGGGGGGGGGTG
>VXAC01003056.1:0-13739 GCA_013399225.1 Rhipidura dahli | reverse complement strand
CTGTTGTCGGTGTTTCACAAATTCACAGAATACTCTGAATTGGAAGGGACCCGTGAGAATCCCTGACTAATTCTTCAGTAAACGGCTCATACATTGAGCCCTTGAACTCACAACCTTGGTGTTATTAGCACCATGCTCTAACCAACTGAGCTAATTGGTGTTGCACATGTTGTTTTAAGGACCCCAGTTCATATCACTGCTGCAGATATTTCTTAGCTCTTACTCTCCAGCTCCTCAGAAGTTTGTTTTATATCTGAAACAAAAAGCAAGAAGAGAAGCTACTTGTTACTATTTTTAGACCCCTCAAAAGTCTATGTTTTCCTGACTCACTTCATACTGAGATGCTGACTCCTAGTGGGAAAAATTTCTTCACCACAAGGGTTGCCAAGCATTGGAACAAGCTGCCCAGAGAAGTAGTTGAGTCACTATCCCTGGAGGTAATTAAAAGATGCATACACGTGGCACTTAGGGACACAGTTTAGTGGTGAACTTGGCAAAATCAGGTTTACAGTTGGACTCCATGATCAAGGGTCTATTCCAACCCAAATGACTCTATTTAATCTCCAGCTGGCCCACAGCAACAACCAAGTATGTTCGCATTCTTTTCCATGGTGCTTCTGAGAGCGGAGCTCTACAAAATGACTAAACCGATCTTCTAGCTTTCTTCTGCCAAAAGATGAACAACCCCTTCCCTTACCATCCTTCTTTCTCCTGTCCCACTGGGTATTTCCCTCCCTCCTGCCCCACCCTCATCCTTTACTACTTCAGCACCCACCTTCAAAGTCGTAATAAAATTATCCTGCAAAGTAGAATCCTTTTTTGTTCTTCTGACCTCAAACTGAATATTAAATTCTCACAAAATCCACTCTGAAGTAGCTATGCCACTGAGCCATTCACAGGTAGAGGAGTGGAAGCAAGACAAACTTTTTCCACATGGCACTCAGTTGAAAAAAGTAATCTTTTTATTTACCTGGACTTTACAACTGGCAAGTTGTCCCAATTATTGTACACAAAGCCACTTTGCTCAAATGTCATCTACAGACTTGTGGATACATATAAAAATTGCAAGCCAGACCACTTGTGTCCTGCAGCAACAGCTTAGCTTTCTAATCATTACTCTCATTTTCTGTCTGTCTGCTTTTTGTTGGACAGCAAAATCTTTGAGTTAGCAGTAGTTGCTCTGTTTATTTCTGTTACACTAAACACAATTTCTTACCCACAATTCTTTGCACTATCACCCTGTACTTATAATTATAATCTTTAGCATAGAGTAAAGCTGATGTTTTTAAAACTCTAGCCTCAAGAACTACATGATTGTCCATGCTTAAATGTACATCATAGGTGCATGTATATTAAAAAACTCCAATGTTGTGTAGCTGTTTGTTTTTAAACTCTCATGACCTCTTAAAGCTTAACTCATTTTTTCACCCCTTCAGGACTGTGACATTGTTTTTCCCCAGTGAGAACCATGATGCATTCTGACAGATCCCATTCTCCAGAGATAAAGAACACCACAGAAGTCCAGACACACAAAACAGCTAGCGCTCCATCTAATGCGGGGATGAAACAGGACCAGCAATAGCTATATTAGCACGAGTAACTACTCCTTTCGCCTGACAGATTTAGTAGCATTGTTTGACCACATTCAGTATGCTACCAGCATGCCAATTCGCTGTTCTGTTATGCACATGTGAATGAAAAAGAAAAAAAAAACAATGGTAGGCTTTAGCACACAAATAATTCAGTAACTTTGAAGTCAGGCATGAGTTCAACTGGGGAGTATGCATTATATGCATCCCTTGGTAGGTGCTAAAACAGCACACAGTACTGTACAGAGTAGCCAATGTATATACAGTCACTCCCAAGTGACAGACTGCACCTACCAGAATCACAAGGCCCAAAAAGTGAAATAAAATATTAAATACTCCTAAATACTTCCTCTAAAGAAGGAAGTAGTACTTAATGACAGTCAAGCATCTCACCACTGACTAAGGACATGAGAAGTATCTTCCTCTTATTGAAAGAATCACAGTAATGACTGGATAATGGAAAATCCTGGTGAACTTCCTATACACCTCTACATTTATTAGATATTTTTAGATTGTAAAAGCCATGCAACTGTGTATTGTTAAGCAGTTCTTAGTAGATTGTAAAAGTACAAACTGCCAAAATGAAGGAAGTTGAGTGAAATACACAGCTAGAAACATTAATGCACTGTTCTCCACTTCCACTGAAACAGCAATGAGTTATCAGTTATTAAAAGCAGTGAAACATTAGAAATCAGTTATTCAGCGGTGCCTGTGTAAGATTATATGATAAGTAATCAGCCTCCCAAAAGACATTTTAATCAAGACCTTTAATAATGAAATAAGACATAAATGATAAGTCATATCCTACCATTACCAACTTGTTGAAAAAAAAAAAATCAGGACAATTATGTACTCTTCATGACATTAAAGTATTCTTAATTTATATCTAATTCAAAAGGTGGAAACTGCACAGAAAACCTGAGAATACGAAAGATGAGAAAGCTACATTAAAAAAGCAAACTGTGCAACACAGATCACTCTTGTATTATTTATATTAACACATCAACTTCACTTTGCCCGATTACAAAAAATTAGTGCATCAACACTTTACATTCTACTTGTGATTTTCAAAAACACAGTAATACATGTTTAGACTGACGGTGTGTCTCAATTTATAGTGTAAAATCATAAAAACCCGTCTGTTTGTAGTTTCAAGTTAATGTAGTTATGTTGAAAAATGTACTGAATACTAGCCAGATAGATATCCTCTATGATCACAGTTTAAATTCTGCTATCACACTTGAAGCTGTAAGGTGGGAAATACTTCTGGTATAATGTGATGTAAAAGTTTTGCCAAATAAGACTTGGAAACTTTAGATTTAAAAAACCCCACATTTTTATCAAGTTTTAACAATTGAGAATAACCTCTCAGAAAGTACCTATGACTGAAGAGTGATTTCTGCAGGATACACCAACAGATTTATTTAGTTTGATTCCCATAGCTTTTGAAGGGGAACGATGCAAAGAGCACTTTATTTAAATATAGGTTAAGTTCCAGTAACTCATGTTTGTGAAAACAGAAAGCAAAGAAAAACTAAGAACTCAGATTATTTTCACCCTTGTTGCTTAAGAAAGCTATGAATATATGAAACTGGCTCACTAATATGGAAAAAAGCACACATCCTCTCTTTCATGGCAGTCAGAAGAGAAAGTAACAGAACTACTCCTCTTCCTACATCACTGAAGTAGTAATTAACCATCACATATACAAAAATGCCTGTGAACAAGAAAGCAGTGGAAACGACAGCATATTCAAGGTAGGATTCAGGAATTACAAGAACTTCAGATAAATAGGAAATCATGTATCATGATTACTTAGGCACCTAATCCTTCATATTTGGTTCTCTACATCTAGACTTGCACACATGTGCTTCTGAAAGCAAGTAAAATTTAAATACCTACTGTGATTGTACAGATTTCTCTTCTGCAGATGTGCATAAAATGTTGTAAATTAAAGGACTTTTTTTATTATTATTATTTCAATATTCCTAAGTACAGATAAAGGTAGCAGGAAATAAACAGTCTGGTGTTGCAGTCAGCTTGAAGAGCAGTTTCAAAATAGACCACCTTTCAAAATTCTGTCTTATAATATTATTTCTAATCAAGACATTGAGATTATATGTGTAGAAAAGTATTATTACACCCTCACCATGGAATTATGTTAATTATTCCAATGTGTAGTCTTTTATGTCAGCTCTGTAAACAGCACTGCTTTACTGATAAAACTTCTAAAAAATGGGTTTCATAACTGAAATGTTAACAGCTTTCCCAGGATAGAAAGAGAAAACTGAAGGACCATTCCAAAGGATAATTACAATGGTGATTTGAAAATAAATGACATATAGTTTTTGATAAACAAACTATTATTTAAATGATTTATAGCAATACAAAATCTAATGTCCTGCACAGCTTCCTCAAAGACCAATTATGAAAACAGTATTTAATAATATTAGTCAGGACTACGTAAGGTACCAAGGCATATTTAAAAAACTGTTATTTAAAAAAAACCCTTGTCTATTCATAGAGAGAAAAAGTTTAATTTAGTCTTCCATTTAAATTTACAGTTACATCCTCAACTCCCAAACAGACATGATGCTGATGCCAAGAATCATAGCATTAAGTCTTGATAGATACAGTTTGTGAATTACAAACTTATTCCCAGTTCCCCCACCTCTCGCCCCACAAAAATTCCCACCAGCATGTCATCTCTCTGCTCTACAAGATACCCAACTCTAACTATTGCATAGTACCATGACTAATACCAAACTGGAATCCTAGTCTCTTAGAATTTCTATCATGATCACTTAACAATACACATAATAATACACAAATATAAATTATTCCAGAATACAGTTAAATTCAGTAAGAACTTCCTCTAAACTTTCAAAAGCTCAGATGTTTGAAAGAAAAAAAAAGAAGACAAAAAACACAGAGGGTCAACATGTTGGAGGCTGGGGAACATTCCGTAACTGTGTGACTATGCATTTGTTTGCCCTGTTGTTCGGCTCTCTTCTCTGCAACAATTATCAACTACTGCCAAGGTTGGAGTGACCCAGTACAACTGTTCTAATGCTCAAGAGCCAGTAAAAGCCTTTCCCAGATTTACAAAATTGCTTATGTCGGTACACAAATCAAATTAATACTTCCCAGAACATCAATGATGAATTTGAATGGTGAATTTAAGTTTATTGTAATGGTTTAGAAAATTATCTTCAGTTCTTCCAATTAATTATCTTCTTTTCTGCCACCACTTCTGGAAGTAGAAATATCAGGATGGTCATAATTTTCAGTTGTTTTAACAAAACACTGTGCCTTTCTGACATCTTGCAACTAATGTTTGGAGAGCAGATCAGGCAAATCTGCTTTCAAAACCACTCAAGAATTTTGATCACATATTTCTCTGAATATTATCGAACTGAAATATGATCCTATTCTAGGACAATCTTCTCAATTAGTATTCTGTTTCTTTCCTGCATCATTTTAATTTGTTCAAGAACCTTAAAGCATAAATGCTACACAGCTCTTACTAATAAACTCTAAGGTGTCAAGAAGTAGCCACTGTCCCCAGAAATATCCTGTTACATAGGGTATCATGTAAGTCCATCAACATTAGCAGTTTGCCAATCAAGACTTGAAGGGCAATTTGGCACGACATGAAAACACCACTGTAGTAACATACTTAAATTCAAACATTAATACAGAGACACAACTAGAAACTACAAATAATTCACAAACAGCACTGACTGCAGCAGGAAACATTTAAACTGTGGCAAATGTAATGTGCTATCTTGACCATTCTAAAATGCTATAACCAGAAGACTTCAAAATAGTGCTGATAGATGGTACTTGTGAACTTCATTCCCTTGTACTAAGGAACAGGACAGGTCCTTGTGTCACATAGGTAATATAGTCACATTGCTGTGACCACTCAAGACTTCTACTCTTTCTTCTGAAAAAGGACAGGAAATGTCATATTTATAGATTTCACATGATCTAAATACAATTCTCTGAAGGCAGAAGACACCTAATCTATTGCTCAATCTCAATTTAGAAAAACCCATCCCACCGAAGTAACAGGCTAAGCTAAAAACTGAGCTGAGCTGCTAACACCATGTTTATGGAAACAGCAAGATATTTTTTATTTCATTTTTTGTACTTCATGGAAAAAACCCTAGAAGTCTACCCACGACACACATATGGTTTGCATAAAGGAGGAGATGAACACATTCCAAATTCTCTAGATATGAGGCTGCTCAAACTAAATTCTGACTTCACTGATGCTCAGGAGGTAACAAAGGAATAAGATTACTTACAGATGTAATAATATGTTTTTAAATAAGTAATTTCTAGGCAACAGCTGTTCTTGAAAGTCATCTATTTTTATGAAGTAATTATTTTTAAATATATGTATTTATTTATAGTCTATGTACACTTCACACAGGAAACCAATCTTCTGTGCAGCTAAAAAAACCCAAACAAAATTCCTGTGTTGTTCACCATACATCTTTACATGAAGAGATTCATGAAATTATTCTTTATTACTCTTAAAATTATTGTGTATTTTTCCATAAATCAAAGCCACATTGTTTTACTTTAAATACTTTAACTCTATGACTAAGCATCTCTACCAATCATTCTGTAGACTTAAATCAACAGGGGTAGTTAATTTCACAAGGAACACTTACACAAACATGACACAGAGATGTGCTTACTTAATTTCAGCCAAATGACTGTTATCTCACAGAAGCCATTTCAAAGATGGGCAAGCAAAGATGGGTAAAGATGGGTTATCTTTATCATTTTGCCACCCTTTTAGTCTTGGACTTAAATGGTTACTGAAAGTATCATTTATAAACAGCACAAAATTATGTTCTCTAACCATTTTTCCAACTGAAACAGAATTAAAAATTTTCATTTTGCATCTCGGACAATTAAGCACATTTCTAGAAAACAAGAAAATAAATAAAAAAATAAATAAACTTAAAACTATTTCTGAAATGTTGCAGGAGCAACCACGTGAGTGAATGTTCAGATGTATCCAAAACCATAGCAGTAAATAGCAATTCAACTAAAATTAGCTTAGAGAAGTCTAATTTAGTAAATTCAGAAAAAAAAGTCTCCCTTTCAGGAAAATATTCATAAAGGCTATCCTCTGATTGATTTATTAATGAACAACACTGATTCAAAGGCTATTGCTGCACAGGTAGAATTTAAGTGAGGAGATTTCCTCATCATATTTATTTACCCAAACCTATGCAGGCCACCACTGACACATAGAAAGCTTTCAAATATGTGCTAACAGTAAAATTCAGCCAAGTAACTAAATAATACAACTATAAGTAATTTTTTTGTTGTTCTTTGGGATTGGGGTTTGTATTTGGGTTTGGTGTTTTTTACTACATTTTCTCATTTATACATCTTTACCAGTGCTCCTCCTTTACATCAGATGCAAAGATTTGATGAGTACACTTTTCACTAATCATGTTTCCAAGTTTTGCTTCCGAAATTTTCCAACACCACACCATAGACAGGCAAATGAAAAAAAAAATTCTGCAGTATATACAAATATGCCAACATTACAGACTACTAAACTAGAATAGATACATTTTATTGTGACAGTTACAAGTGCTCCAGTTAAAAATTTGACAAATATCAACCAGCACTTGTGTAGCAGTTTTATGTTTCCTACCCTTCTGTATCAGAACTATTCACTCTTCAGTGTGTGAATTCACGTGCATTACTGTACAAACATCTGCCTACCTGCATGCAGGTGAAACACTTCCAAAGAGAAAGCAAACTTCTTACTTTATCTGGTCTTTTGTGCAGTTATCCAAGCTTCAAGACACATGCTTTTGTCTCAGTTGCAATAAGGTAGATGGTATTAAAAGCAGATTACTTGTGCCATTTACTACTTTAAAAAAGAAATCTCAGGAGGACTTTCTATCAGTATAAAAGTTAAGAAAAACTTATTTGATTTTTCAGTACATTCCCCAAGTCAGTCATCATTTCAAAATCAGTTCTCAAGCTGTCCTGTAAAGCTCTTGAGCACTGCTCTTGAGTATTTGCTTCAGTGTCTGAGTTTGTATGGATATTAAGAGTAGGAAAACTGCAATTTTAACTACGACTATTTCACTTCTTCCCACTTCAACGAAAGATAACAATACCTGATGTTAAGCATCTCCTCTATGTTATTAGGGTAAAACTCCTGAGATTGCTAAGTAACTGGTAATGTATACATGAAGGTCTTCAGCTTGGGAAAGCAATCCATTTCTTTCTGGACAGGAGATGGCTGACATAGCTTCCTTGTTTACTGTATTTATGAGGGGTGTGTTACTTTACACAACCTCTACAATGGATAGGCTCTAGAAAAAAATGCTGAAAGTAAGCATTGCTCTAGTATCTAAGTGGGATGCTGGGAAGCAACAGGAAAAAAAAATGGATATCATTTATGACAGACTCAAACAAATCACGAAAGTAGAAGGAGATTTTGATACTTCAGCACTTGGGGAGGAAGGAAGCACGTTGAAGAATGTCATGAAAACAGAGCATTGCTTAAACACCTAAGAAGGTGTTTGGATCAGTATATTGATACTGATCCAAATCACAGAATAATCTCTTTTGTAATAGAAAGTACAAGATCTTAAAGCAGTCATTTTATTCTCTGACCAGCAGCAAGAACAAAGAACCCACACACAAAAACAAATTTAGAGGTGCTGTACACAAAAACTTTAAAGACAGCTATGAGTGCAGATCTTCAAAGACATGGCAGTACCTAATTCCTAGATAAATAATAACAACAGATAAGCAAGTCATGAGGTTTAAAAGTGGTCTTCTGCTAAAATTTTTCCTTTATTAAAAATGTTGTTCCTGTTTACAAGAAATGGAAAGTGAAAATATTTTAAGCACACACTATCTTAGTAGTTCTGAGAAGTCTTAAGGTTATAAAAGCAGGGCTTAGGAAGAAAAGCCAAAGGTACAAAAGTGCTACTAATCTAACCAGGACAATGCACTATACAATTCCAAAACAACGGTCAATGAAAGCACAAGTGCAAGCACAAGTGCAGACAGGAAAGTTAAGTGTATGACTTAATTCTGAAGTGCATGTATTCAGCACTTTACCTCTCTCACTTTTAAAACCTATCAAAAGCTTACACATTGCCAAAAAAGTTAGCAGGCCACCATCATTGATCACTTTCCTTCTGTTCTCCCTATATAACAAAAAAACTTCAACATACAAAAATAACGCAGAACATTTCTCAGTAAGCAAAGTTAAGAGGTCTCTTCAACAGTTTCTGCCCCTTTGTCACATACTTTGTCTCTGAGGACACTAAATAAAAAATGTTACCAATTACCTTCTTATTACTGTTACAGTTTCTGTTACAGATTCATAAACAAGAGAGCAAAAACAACTGCTCTGTGTGACCTGCTGAAGCTCAACATCCTGCTACAGCTACCCATGAAAATGATGTCATACTGCAAAGTAAGTGTGAAAGGTGCCCACACATTTGGATTATTTGGCTATTCAAAAAATACTGCTTCTACAGCATGGTGGAGCCTCACTTCTTGAAGTTTTCAAGCCAGGCTGCATTTCTCATGAGTTTGCAAAGAACCACCTAAAGGCTTTCTGTAACAGACTTAGATGGAAGAACTGCCTCTAAGCCATCAAAAAGTATGCACCAGCTGCCATCTCTGCAGCGGTTCTACTGCCATGCTGCAAGCACTCCAAGAGGGTTTCTTTTTCCTTCTCCCATTACTTTAGCTTTCAGTACCAGCTGTGTGCTCTGTTCCTCCCTACTTCTTCCATACTGATGAAGGAAGCTGGAAACAGTATGGTCATCAAATCTCAAGCTGATTTTGGAAACAAAATTCATCCAGCCTTCTTTAACTATCCCACAAATAACCCTTAAAAATGCCCGACATTTCTGTGGGCTGTAAACTGCAAATAGCATCCCAAGATGTTTGCCCTGCATGCATTACGATTTGCCATGTGGGAACATGGAATCAAATACTACATGGTTTAAAATTATTCAAGCACAGTAAGAAAAGTAACACTGTTTAGACCTCATGAAGTTAAACTGAACTTCTTTATATTTAATTATTACCTACATGACAGGAGGAAATGAAGGCTAAAAAGGAAAAGGGTATTATCTCAGATAACACTAGTTAATTTTGTGTTATCGGTCTCAGGGAGAAAAAAAATCTAACCAGTCTTCTCAGCTACTTTGCTCATGTATGTCCTGTGTTACAGTCAGAAGACTCAACACCAAATAGAGAGAATCAGCCGTACAAGTTGATAAACGAAAGTATTATCTTGTAATGCATTTTTTGAATAATAAATGAAAGGACTAATGCTTGAGATAGGTACATTTCAGTTGATTAAAGAGTACAGTATCAGAAAGTGAAGACTATTACTCTAAAAGAGGAGAAAATTAACACATACAGACATGAGCAGCACTCTACTCAACTTCATTATTCAGCTGGCACCCCTGCACCAGTTAAGAAAACAAGCTCTGAAAAGTTCCTAAAAGCCAGTGCAACTTCTGGGCTACAGGATTCCAAGAAAACAGGGATCCCTGGAAGGAAGATGAGCCTGACTACAGATCTGACTACACCATGAGACTGCTCTCAACTAGCCAAGGTCCAAACTACTTAGGCTTTCAAGACCCAAGGACAACAGCCAAAATTCCAGCAAAGGAAGAGGTGTTGGCCACCCAGCAGGATAAGGTGATTCAGCTACAGAGGTGACCAAAGAATCACAGAATGGTTTGGGTTGAGAGGGACCTTTCAAGGTCACCTACTCCAGCCTCCCTGCAAAAACTTATGAGCAAATGAAGCATGGATTACACATGCCTTTGACAGTGCCCAGAGCTCTGGGAGGTATATATGCTTCTGTGACTCAGCTCTGAATGCCTGTAAAGTGGTGAGAAACAAAGAAAAGGTGTAAAATACTTGTGTTATGGTTATATATGCAACCATGGCCAGAGTCAGCGGAAAAATTCCTAGCAAATGCACTAAGCTGCTTGATACCTCCAACTGTCCTTTCTGGCTGTAGGAAGTTACAAGCTTGATTTCAGTAGTCCAATTAAACCAATCTCTCTCATCCCATTGCTAATTCCTTCCAAATGATTGCAATGAGAGTTATACTGGTAGCGAGTCTGTCCTCCGTTTCCTTTTCTGTTCTATTCTGAGCACGTAATATAACACAAGGCAAAAACATGAGTGCTCTAAATCCCAGTTATTAATTGTAATTTTGTAACCAACAGAATACATGATATATGATCTTAAGTAGTCAAAAGCAATGAGTCCACCATCTGCATAATTTTTTCTTACTATACCAACCTTATACACAAAAATGTTTGTTCTGGGGACAATCTTTCCAGAGTTGATCAGCCTTTCAGCAAAGTGGTTTTCTTAAAAAATTATTTATCTGAATCTCCTTAGAATATGGGCAGGGCTGAGTGGCTCAGAAACAAAATAAATAGAAAAAAAACCCAAAACCAAAAAAAACCAAAACCCAAAACATCAAAGAACCAACCAAAAATCAAAAAGTTTAAAAAAAAATCATAAAAAGCAAACCACATACTTACTTTACATGAGTATCTTTAACCAGGCTAATAGTGTACACAGAAAGCTCACACATACCTACACAAACACACAAAATGCATCATCCACCATCATACAAAATACCTTTTGTAAACATTACGTATCATTTTTAAAAAGGCAGAGCACCAAGAAGCTCCAAAGAGTAAACCTAGTATAGCAGCCATGGTGAAAATTTGTAAAAAGCTTGGTGTACTCTGGGAAAACATGAGCAAGCCTGTAATTGCAGGACAAGAGAAAAGAGCAAACCAAACACATACAGAGAAATGTAAATCACTCCGCAAGCAGCAAGGCTCTTCTCGAGCCTTACTGCTCAAAAAGCCAGGAAAAAGCAGAACTCAAAGCAGCACAACCAGGAGTGCTCTCCCCACATCTATTATTTGTTTTGAAATCCTTAATAACAGCACTGGCCTCTTGCATGGAAAGTGTAGTCAGGATACAGTCCACAAGTATGGGCGAGTAAAGGTCTAACCTGTATGCTAAGTCATGCCATTACTAACAGGAACCTATTCAAAATAAAGCAGTGCCAATATAATTTCTGTGTTTGTAACAAAGAGGCCCCCGTAACTAGAAGCATATGGCTGAGGCTCTGTTTATGGCAATTCTCTACTTTGCCCAAATCAGATATTTCACATTAATCAACACAAAGTTCAGCTGTACGGGGAAACAAAAAACATTAGAACATTCTTTTAAGCTAATGCAAATGTGAGCCCTGTGGAAAACTATGTGATCTGCACAACACAGTGAATGAAAACACTGTGTGCTATTAGTACCAAATTAGGGTAACAAAATATTTAACATAATTGCTTACATAACTATTGTAATAGCTGGAAAAGCAAATATTTGTTGTGTTCACTGTGGAAATCAAGTTATATAGCTTAGTAACGTCTTGCTGAGACTTCGAAGCTTCTTACTTTTGTCTCCTCCTTAAAATGCAGTTAATACCTACCATGGATATACGGTGCTACATGGTTCCCGACCAGTCAGGTGTAGTTTTTCCAAAAAAACCTCCAAACCCTTGGTTTTTTGACATCTAAATTTAAAGCAACCTATTATTTGATTTCCCCAACAATTTTTTTTTTGATAGGAGCTATATAGCCACAGTGCAAAATACCTTTTCCCTGGTATTAAAAACGCCTTTTGCATCTTACTCAAGAGCCTCTTTTACAACACGATACACATGTAGTAGTTGTGCTGCTATTACTACAGGTCTCTTGGAATCAGCAGGCAGCTGAAACTATCTCATGGCAAAAGGCAATATCACAATGATAGTTGCCTGCTGAATTCTGATTAGAAGATTTCAAACAGTCCACATCTCAAAATTACCACTCCAGCATTTAAATTTATGTATTGTTCTTTCACCTCATAACACTTCAGTATGTTACAGAACATAAAATAGTTATTTGACCCTAATTAAAATCCAAATTTTGCAGATTTCATTATCAGGTAACACTGCTTACAGCAATAACTTTGTAATGTGCTTAAATTGTTAAGGCCTTTTTTCTACATTTTGCTGATTAAAGTTTCACTTGCTTTGATTTTTAAAGACAGCATTTCTCTAAAGCAATCATGTCCTTTGGGAAACAGAGTGAGAAGAGACCTAAGAGCCCATTTCTTTGAATTGAGGAAACCCCAGCAGTTTTCCCAGTTATTAAAACATACTTGTAAATATGATATGTATACACAGAAATAACTTGCAGCCCACGATAAAACTGCTTAATAAAATAATTCTAAACACAGCTTGGTTTGGGGGAAAAGAGAATTAGAGAAAGTACAATGCCGTATCAACAATTCCAAGCTGAAAACACTGCTTCTATTGCTGGTATTTTTACTTCCTTTCCATTTCACAGGCCACTTTTATCTCATTGATTCTGTCATTTCCCTGGCTACTTCCTCATAAAATGGATCTATTCAGCGTAATAGCCATCCTGGATCTCCTGAAGCAGAACAGTTATATACCAGCATCAACTTAATTCCCTCCCCCAGACTAGGACCTTCTGTCGCACAAAACATCACTGCTTCTAGAGCAATGACATTCCAGTCTGCTTTTTGAATTTTACCCATTTCTTTGGGAGAGTCTAACCCTTACCTCACTACTCAGCAAGGCAAGATCACATTTTGCCTGAACATGCGGATAAGGAACGAGCACCTGTTTATCTGAGACAAAATTTCTTTGCGTGTAGCAGGTATCAGCGTTGCTTCCTTCCTCTTAGCCCCCCCTTCCCAACACACACACACACAGACGCACATCTGAGAGCAGTAACAGGAGGATGTTTGGAGCAATTCAACAAGCAAAGGGGAGATAAGTGGCTCCTGGTCCTGGAGCAAGAGGCTCAGGGCAAGCGCGGTGGCCAGCCGGCCTAGGGAGGGCAGGGATACGCGAAAAAGGGACGGAGGCAGCAACAGTCGCCGATGAAGAGGTGCTGCTCAGAGGCTCACGGCACGATCGGCCGGAGGCTCAGGCAATGCAAACAACCCCGTCTGCGAGTAAGAGGGGCTTCAAGGGCAGCCCCAGCGGCGGCCGAACAGCTTCAGCCGCACGCCGGGGAG
>VXAC01003055.1:110413-132539 GCA_013399225.1 Rhipidura dahli | reverse complement strand
CTTTCAAACCAAGACAACAGGTTTCTCAGTTTGAGTCTTTCTGTAATGTTGAGAGTGTTTTCTTTGACATCTTGGCTTTAAAATTATAGTACTTATTATGCTAATTAAGGAAATACAGATATTGGCCTTGTGTGGGGAAGCCACATGGACATGCCTTACAGGGGAGTAGCCACCATCATGGTCTTGGTCCTGGTGGCCACACTGAACTAATCCGAGGTGGTGAACACCTTTTTTGTGGGTAAAACACCTTCCTTTTTTGTGTATTTGTGCTGTTAATGCTGCTGTTGCTACTTTGCCTTCCCTATTCCATCACTTTTTGCTTTCACTAAATTGTTACTTCAACTCCCAGCATCTGCTTTGGTCCCTCCCTCACCAGATGGGGTGGGAGAAGGGGAATGGCTTATTTGGAGTTTTAGTTCCCACCTTCATTAGGTTTGCCGAACCACCAAATATAATGACCTGACATCAAGTAGAGTGGAAGTGTGGAGGCCAAGAAAAAAGAATTTACACACCCTGCTGCAATCCAAATTCACGTAGAGCAGATGTGATCTATAAGGAAGTCTGTACACAAAATAAGATCTCTCTGTGAAAGAACTGTTTTTCTCAGTTGTGTTAACTGCATGGTGTTACTTTGGTAATGTTTTAGAAAATGTGATACACAATGAGACATCTCCCAAAACCACGATCCTGCAGCACTGACATTTACTAAGCATATTCTCCTCCTTACAGACAAAAGTTTTTTGCCTGACAACAGTGGCTGAACTGTGGAAATGAGGGAAATTTGTAAGATTTGAGCATATTTTCTGTGAAGTTAAAAAAAATATTTGCTAGGGAAAATGCTGGGAAGAGCTGCTGTTTTAAGTGAAGCCCATGACAGAGTGTTTTTTGCAACACAGACCATGAGGCACATGAGACCGATGCTGTCAGTCTTTGCAGCAGCACTACCACAGTATGTTTGATGCTATCTTTGCTCATCCTCTGGTGAGAGGAAGTGATAAAAAGCCACAAGTGGTTTTATTATTAAAGACAGAGACTACAGTAGTATTGTGGCAACCTTGATTTTTAAGAGGAGTCCTCATGTGCTTTGCTTAGAGTTCTATTTGAAATATAGATCCTTTGTAGTTGACAGAGTTCTAATAAACTCCTAATTTTGTTTTGGATTTGCACTACTAGTTGTATATTGTGCTGATTCATAAACTGCCCTGCCCTTACTAGGCTTGATTTGCTTCAGGTTCTTATGTTGCATTAAGACTTTGTAGCACCCTGACATCTTCCGCAATGCTGTTCTCCACATCCAGGTTTAAGTATTGCTGTTTCATTTGTCTCAGCCCTTCAGCACAAGCAGAAGGCAGCAAGTAATGTTAAAGTTCAGGTCTGTATCCTGAAGTGTAGCTCAATATAATCAGAGAGATTGGTAGGAAGCATTTTCCCCCTAATGCTGAGGCAGGGAAAAGCCTGGGGCTGGCAAAGAACCGAGAGGGACACAGAATGAGGATGGAAAAGGAAGAGAACAGATTCACTATCTGAAATAGAATACATAGAAAAAGATTGGACTGCATGAAGATTCACAGATATGAAAAATACGCGGATGAAGATTAAACTTCAGGAAAAAAAAAAAGAAGATTTTGGAAGAAATAGGCAAAAAAGAAGAAGATGAGAAATCTCAAAGTGCAGAAAGTTTTTGCAGTGATGCTCTAAACCCCATCAGTTCATCAAGAAAAGTGAAAAGCGTTATATCCCCCAAAGGGAAAGAAATATTGCAGAAGTGTATTTATCTTTCTCCAGGAGTGCAGGTTGCCTTCTGCAAGACAGAATAGCAGAAAAAAACCCAGAGAAGTGCCTGTTCTAAGGTACTCGCCAAGTATATGTCATCCACCCCAGGAAACAGGAGGAAAGGAAAAAAGAAGAGGCCCTGTTCAGCCACAGTAGCATCCAAATTTATAAATGTTTAAGTATTCCCTCAACTTTCACCGGTTCTATATTTGAACATGACTTTTTAATTGATCCCAGAAATAATTTCAGCTTATGTATAGCTTTTACAGGCCTGGGGCCTACCTGTCCTAGGCCTATTTGAGGATTTATCTATAGAAATCTTGTATGAAGAAAGGAGGGAGGATTTAATTTATAAAGGCCTAAATCCAAAAGCCTGTTCTGAAATTTGGCTTAATTATTGATGTGCAGTTACACAGAGATTTCCCACACGACCTCCCAGTAGCATCACATTACCTTGAAGTTACAGTAACCACTGTAATCTGAACGGGTCCCTTGTAAAGAGCAGAAATATAGGTCTGGATAGGAAAAAATCTTTAATGCATTGCACACTGACAGTCTGGGGCCCCACTAAAACTGCTCTTAAATGATGCAGATAGTGGTCTTTGCTGCTTCTGATCCTTTTCTTCAAGGAAGAGAATCTCACAGGTTTAACAAACATAGAAAGAACAGGATTTTTTTGGTACAGTAAAATTACTGTGTGGATTTTTTACAGTAAAATTACTGGATGGCTTCAGGCTGAAATTTAGTGTATGGGAAAGTCTTTTAAAGATATCTGGGGTTGCATTTCCTTCTAGAGGCCCTGACAGGGTTTCCAAAAATATGTGAGGAGGAGTCCTCTACAGTATGCCTGACATACATGTTGGCTGCCTTTCTGAAGCATCTTTTGATATTCACATTTAGCCTACAGTTCTTTTATGTCTTTGGTGGGGTCATTCCTATACCCACATGGCAAGACACCTACAATTTAAAGGCAATACTCTTGGTGATAATCCTTGGAAAGGCTCTGAAAAGGTATGGAAGATGAATTCTCCTGTTCTTTCCAGAGCACTCTCAATAGGACACTGTGGGAAAGGTTTCTATATCATTACCCTTAAAATGAGCATAAACATGGGCATTCAAAAACAATACTTACCCAACGTAAAATTTATATTTACCAACTTTCATCCAGAAAAAAATTAAGTTTGTTTTATGTTTTGTGTTTTGTATATAGGGATCAGTTAAGTCAACTCTGGGGCAAAATTGAGCATCTGTTTAATAGTGGCAGCAATGCTGCAGAACAGTTTTAGGGAATAAAGAATAGAAGAATAAGTTATCTAATTGAAACTGTGAGAGCAATTTAAGTAGGCAGAATCAAATTACTCAAGCTGGAATTTGGCCATTCAAATACTGAAGCCTTTAAAGAAATGTTAATAACTATCCACAGCTTTAGAAATATATCATCAAATCACAATTTTAATAAGAATAAAAAAAGGGGGAAATACATTTAGCAGCTTGTGCTGGGGAAATATTGTACTAACTGTAGAGGACAAAAATGAAGGTAAATATTTAAATACATCTGTTATCATGGGATAAGGCTTTGATGTATCAATCCCATCTTCACCAAAGCCTCCTCCTATAAAACTCCCACACTGAAATGTTTCTGTTTTGCTTTTGCTATGATAAATAGCTATCACAAAAAAGGAAATTTGGCATAAAACATGGATAATAAAAGATGTGATTTAAGAAAATAACTGTAGGCAATGGTTTTCATTACAAAAAGGAAGAGAAGATGGAGCGGAGCAGAGCAGTGATTTGTTTTGCATAAACACATTAAAAATATTTTCTTTGTGATACATGGCTTGTATACTTGCTATTCCATTGTGTTAGATTGCTAGCCAGTGTGGTTATCCTTGAAGATCAAAAAAACTGGCAGAGTTAAAAAGGGGCCTATAATTATATCAGAAGTTAATTGCAGTGTCTATTAGGTAAAAATAATTTACAGTGGTAATTTCTAGACAGCCTAGCCTGCTTCAAAGTTTCCCTCTGAAGGCTTATCTAGCCAAATTTATGTACACCATCAGGTTACCAACAGTGATCAGAATTTTAGTAAGCATCTTGATTTATTCTATTTCATTAAAAAAATTCCAAGTAATTAAAATGTGAGTTGCAATCTGTTCCAGTATGGATGGCTAGCTGAAGTTTAGCCAGCTTACTCAAGCTGACACAAAGGTCTCCATTGGCAGTGGTGGTGCTTAGAGCTTCTTCTGCCAAGTGGGAGTGATACCCGTTGTTACCAAACTTGTCCCTCACAGTGCCAAGCAATGCAGGTCTGTGAAATCCTCCTGGAAATACAAGGTTATGCAAACCAGTGTGAGTATCTTCACATGGTGCAGTGCAGAGCATTCCTGTGCAACAGCTACTGGTTTGTCTTGATAGCATCAGAGCTCTAGTAGTGCAGTACTTTGTCTCAGCTTATTATGGCTGTGCTGATGAGTTTTATTACCATTGGTTTGGTCACAATGGGTTTAGAGATTGCTGCCTGGTGCTCCAAAACACACTGTAGACAGACATCAGATTTATCTTTGGCTTAGATGCAATTAAAAAACAATAACAACAAAAAACACAAAAGGAAACCCACAGTGCAGAGGGACAGTTAAGCATTTGTGTTTGAGATTCAAAACAGCCAACATACTGAGCAAGGTTATCTGCAGGATACAAAACTAATATGCTTTTTACACATTAGCTGAGTAGCTAAGGACCAGAGAGCTGTTCCCTCCTCATGACAAAGATTTCAAATCTCATACTTCCAGAGCCTGCCTGAGGCTAGTCTACCTGTTCCTGTTGAGTCTGGCACTACTTACTGTGCAAGGCTTGTGGAGACCAGAGAAAAGGGCACACCTGTATTTGACATTGCAGTTTACATGCTGACTATGGGTTTCCTCCTTGGGCCAAACTGTCCTTCCCATCCTTCTGCCAGGTGAGAGTTGAGTGCATTCGTCTACATAACCATGTTCACTCTGTTTCTCAGTCTGAAATGAAAGTGAGTGAGAGAGGAAGCACTCAGGACAGTAAACAAAACAGGGAAGGCTGTATGTCAGGCACTTTTTCAGCCTTGTTCCCCAGTTACCATCAGACTGCAATTATGTGCCTTTCTAAAGGCATCTGTGTGCCTCCCACATCCCCCAATAACTTTTGATAATTTCTGCACAGTTCGTTGCAACAAGATCTGTGGAAGGTGGAGGTCTCAGAAATAATTACACGGGTGTCTTGGTTTGAAAGACAGGTGTCAGTCAAGGAAGGCTGGAACCTCCCCTGAAATAGAGAAAATGCAATCCCCCTTCCCTCCAAATTATTATAACTTTGAAATAAAGGAGCTTTCAGGCAAAGATGTGATGAATAGGAATAGCAGTACTTTACTAATATATATATATAAACCAACACAAGCAGACAGCAATAACTGACAATGACAGCAAACAGAACCCCACCCACTGTGCACCGGCGAGCAGGGCGGGTGCGATGGTTCCCCCGCGGCTGCAGGGGGCGCTCCGGAGCGAGCTCGGCCCTCACAAGGCAATGGCGGCTCGGGGTCCCGGGAAGGGATGGAACAAAGTTCTCACAAACCCCACTGGGCAGTTGGTCCGGTGTCCGGCAGAATCCTCGGGAGCAGCAGGCTGGAAGAGCAGGGACGAGCACAAATCCTGGGCAGCAGATGAGTCCGGAGCCGCAGCAGGAGTCCCGGGAGCTCTCGGCAGGGAGGGCGCACGGGCTACAGTGTAGCACAGGCTCAGAGCAGCAGCAGGGACACGGTGGCCACAGCCCGACTCCCAGCAGGGCAGGAACAAAACAGGCTCGGGAATCCCGGGGCTTCTCCCACAGAAGGAAAGCAGCCAGAAATGCAGAGGTTCAGCGTAGCGTTGTCCTCACCACCGCGGCAGGCAGCAGTCTCCCCTCACCTCGTGACCAACGCTGAGTGCCCACCGGCCCTCCGAGCTGAGTTCCCACCCCCAGGTGCCAGAGCGGGCAGCCTGCTTGGCCTTCCCCTTTTGTTCCCGTAAGTACCCAGCCCTCAGTTCTCTGCAACACACCCAGGGAAAAAATTCCACAAGGGAGAAGAACCGAAAAGGAAAACTTTCAAACCCCAACAACGGGTCCAAGTTTTGCAGACACAGACAACCTACACAATCTTGCATAAATGCAGTATTGGATACCAAGGAATCCTCCCAGCAGTGGTCTCCTATAAATGCCTTTATGTCAGGAAAATCTTTAATGAAGATTTCATTTTCTATCACACCCAACTAGACAACCAAAAAAACCACACCAAAATGTGGTAAACTCATTTTCCTTTCTTCTATTGGTCATGGAACGGCCTTTTGTTTTTAATATGGCTTAATCATACATAATTGTGGTAACAAGCCTCCCAAAAGTTAATAATGATATGCTATGACAAATTTTATACATTATGATACATGTCCTTTAGGCTTTATAAAGGCTCCTTGAGATGGTTTTGACAAGCTCCCCAAGGGCAACTGAGGCTCCTTTGCATAGTTCATTAGCTGAAGAGAGAAATGGGCTTCAAGGTGCTTAAAATAGATTAGTATTTTTTTCAGTTCACTGTTCATGGGCAGAAATATGTGTAGAATAATTCAGGGCCAAATTCAGCTTTAATCAGAAAAACATGTATTTTGGGGAAAAATTAGAAATATTTATAGCTGATTGCATAGATTGATAGATGACTGTTCATGAAACAGAATTTGGCTCAAACAAGACAACTGCTGTTCTTACTTTTAAAACAGAAGTAGTTTGTCCTCCTCGTGCCAGAAACATCACACTTTCTTCTCCAAGATCACTGTTTGCAACATTTATATCAGAGAATATTTATAATAAGCTAAGAGCATTTATAATAGGATAACCTAGGACAGGATAATGAGTGTTTCTCAGTCACTCAGGGAGAGAGAAGTACAAAGATTTGACTCTCGTCTTGAGCTACACTGCCTCGTCTACTGCTCAGTCATTAGCAAAGTCCTGTGCCTTAACATATTAGCATAACCTTTCCTTGTACTGTAGGTCAGAGAAAACTCCCATTTAAAATCTCCCTCATTTGTCAAGACAATTTCTCTTTTGACATCATCCAGAAGGTAGTGGCTCTTTTTGCCATATCTCTACTATTTTTGCTGGAAACAGGTTATCAGAGCAGAATCCATGGCCTTCCACATAATTACTTGCCTGTGCCTTACCACCTATCTTGATTTTTTGAGTGTGTCATTTAAAATGAACCCCGTGCTTTTCCCTCGGGTCTAAGTCCTGCATAGAAGTCTCCTCAGTGGCAATCATTACAATATATCAGACTACACTAATAGAACAAATAATGGTTTTATGCTCCTTCCTATCTCTCTTACAAGGTTATGTTTATATATATATACATGTATGTGTATGTATGAATGTATCTCCTAATTAGAGTTTTATGTTAATGCTTTAGGGCTTTGGGGTTAAGATGACAGCTATATTGATTAACATCAGCTGTTGCTGATGTCAGTGTTCAGAGAGCTCACGGAGATTTATTCCACGCAGGGTTTAGTGTATCTAATAATATGCAGGACATGATAACAGGTATGTGACTCTGAAATGAACTAGTAGCAACCATAACAGCAAAAAAAACCAATAACCCATGGATCTTGAGTACAGACATGACTTATGAAAATAGTCTGTACATAAAACAGATCAAATGTTAATATTCACTGTCAGGAAAAAAATTAGAAATCTAAGCACTAAATAACTGGCAATTTTTTCACATCTTTTTTTTTACATTCATGTCACAATTAAAATGGTTTCAATAAATTCTGATTTTTGATTACTAGATAAATTGTGAGCCATTCCTCTTCTTTTTCTTCAATCATTCTTCTGTTAGGGTTTTTTAAAGAGTTACAATACTGTGTAAAAAAAAAAAAAACATAGAAAACTTACAAGTTGAATTTCTAAGAAGTATTTTTTATGGCTTATTGTTTTAATTATATTTAAATCATTAATGAGCTGCATTTGCTATCATATGTTTGTTTAGTCATTTCTCATAAAATCAGCACAAACAGGAATAACAGATGCATGAGGGAAAATCTGTAAAGCTGGTCACACAAAGGGTTTTTATCTCTGTCTCTACGACATAGCTAAGTCAAACCTAGTTAAAAATCTGAATACATGCAGTTTATAACACAGACTAATACAGCCACTGCTTTTCGCATTCAATGGGACTATCATGCACCACAGACTATAGAACACTACATAAATAGCTGTGTCAGTGGTTTATAGAGATCCTTTCAATAATGTGTATTTGCATTTCAACCAAGGTTTCTATCAAAAAAAAACTTCCAGTAGCTTGCTATAGATCAGTGCCTAGAATAAAAGAGGTCCTGATGTTCATTTTTTTCCCAATGGAAATTTTACATGGCTTATTTTTAAAACTGATACAGCTAAAAATTCTTCCTTATTCAGTATTTGAAAATGTCGACATACCATTTGTTTCAGTCCCTAATGTAATAGTCTTTTAAGTACATCTGTACTACCATCTACTGGAAAGGTGAGTAACTATATATTAGCAATCACTCCTTCTATCTGGTTCTGAAGCCAGAGTAAAATAATAATAAAAAAAAAGAAAAAAGAAAAAAGAACCATACATTTCTCCCACAAAAAATTGCATCTTTGTGTGCAGTTTAAGTTGTACTGGCACTAGAAATCTCTCATTGGTAATCTTTTTCAGAGATCGGGTTGAACTGAGGCTGGATAGTTTTCACGAGGAAATATTTCAGCCAAAAGTGCGATATTTTTATCCTTCTCTTTTGATAAGGTACTGCACATCAATAGCTCTTTCAGCTTCCGAGCTAAACAGAGGGAGTAGAGCAAGAGTGTCTGTGTGTACAATTACAGTTCTCAGGCAAATAAGGGAGACAGGGCATTCAGCAGAGCAGAGCGGAGGCAGGTACCGTGCGTGCCATTCTCTGTGCTTCTGCACTCCTGATGCCAGCTATGTTTTCTCACAATTCTGTTGTGCCTTTCTAGGATATCCTGAAATAGCTCTGCTAAGTCTGGTGAATTGCATTCTTGCTTAGCAAGGTGAAGAAACATCTTCTGAAGGGAGATTAGATTACTCTTTTCCATACACATGTAACAGCCTGCACCCTTCACTAACCATCTGTGTGCACACACGAGCACAAATGCAAACACGGGAGGGGTTCTGCAAATAATACATCTGGATACCACCAAGGGAAGAATCCCCAGCTCCCTGGCATGTTATCAGCCTCCTAGACAATTACATCATTTCTGCAACTGGCCACACACACACACACACAGAGATACACAAATGTTGTTATCTACTTCTAGGCAATCAAATAATATTTGATACAGATTACAGACTTTTCCATTTTTGCTCTTCAAAAACATGCCCAGGCAGATGCAGGGAGAAATGTGCAGGAGTGTGAGGTATGTGTACATAAATGAAAAGCAGAGGATGGCAGCAGTGTTACTACTTTCTGGATATGGGGAAATGGCTGTTCTCTGTACAATTGTATTTAGAATACTGCATGGGGGTTACTTCAAAGAAGGTCATTGTGTTGTTGTTAGGCACATCAAGGACAGGTAAAATAATAATTTGTTAATATAACATTTAGATGAGGAACTGCTAACAGTGTATACTGTTCTTAACAAACCTTATTTCAGCACATGTAAAGCAATGACAATAATTGCTGAGAAAACTTTAAAAAAAAATTTGATACACTAGAACAAGCCTGTAACAACTGGAATACAGTTCACCTTTTTCCTTTTGCCTTCTACCAGTGAGTGGAAGAAGGAAGCTTGTCTCTCATTAGAAAGCCATACAAGACACATTGTACATCATCAGAAATCAGTCTTGCAGCTCATTTTGTGCCTCTAAAAGCAGGGATAACTTATTTCCAATAACACAGTGTGCAGCCCTTCTAAAATGATGCACACTGAATAACTGAATGTTTACCACAAAAGCACCTTAATAACATCAGGACACATAGTGTAGAACCTCCCTCAGTCTCAAAAAAGAAAAAAAAAAAAAACAAGTAATTTGATAGGAAAAATGAAACAAGCAGAACACAAAAAAGCAAACACACTACTTCTTTCACATTACTATCTTTCACATGCTTTGGGTAATCCTTGCTGGATTTTCACCTGTTTTGCAGTGCCCTATCACACAGGGAGAGCACACCCAAGTGATTAACATACTTCACTGTTTCATAGCCTTCCTTTGGCTTTAAACCTCCTGTTTCCATGCTTCTGGTCAGACCTCACTGATATGAGTTCTTTCTGTCTTTAACCTAAGACTTAAGAACTTGGATGCTAAAGAAAATGCAGATGGCCATTCAGCCTCTTTACTCCTCCTCAGCTGTGACATCTACCCCATCCTGTCTTGCATGTCATGCTTTCCTTTCTCCAAAATGAATTTTACTTTTCTCACTTCAGTGGCTGCTTTCTGACTTGCATGTTCTCTCCTCCTTTAGTACATTTAAAATTAACTTCTCTGTAATTTTTAACCCTGAAAGCTATTTTTTTTTCAAATAATTTTTCTTCACTGACTTTCTTTCTTCCCATACTAGTCATTCATCTTAGAAAATGTTGCAACATAATCTTTACTTCCACTTGCTAAAATTCAACTGCCTTTAGCTTTCACCAGTTTTTGTCATAAATATCCTATGTTCCCTAAGGTTACAGATACCAGACTTACTGGCAACAGAATTCACAGATGTAATACTGTTCTAACTGATAAAAATCTCTAATATTGTAATTTTTCTTTGACTGTATTATCTGTGCAGGATATGACTTAAAAATGTGAATTTTTTTCCCTGATGTGATCTATAAAAATGATATCTCTTTCAAATACTCAAGACTCAACTCTGCCCTAAGGCCTACACAATTCTAGCTGTTAATCATGTTGAGGGAAGTGATGGGCTGGAACAGTAATTGCCTTCCTTATTTCTTTTTTCTAATTAAACTCTCCATTACTCTCCCTCTAAGTGGAAAAAAAAAATCCCAACAACATATAATTAATATTTATATCAGTTCTTTCCATTATTTACTTCAACATTGGAGCTGTACTTCTTACCTATCCATCTAATGCACCTTTTAAGACCATGAGGTTTGCTTGCCCTTACTGGTTTGTACAGCTGGCACAACCAATCTCTAAACCTGAGAGAGGATGTGGAATACTGACATCACATAAAGGCAACATCTTTCCAGTAGCTCACTGCTGTCAATTAGGCTGAGAACTACTCTACTTATTCCCTAATTTAATGTTATGATGGAGGAAGAGGGAATGTTGGAGAAAAGGAAGGGGAAGAAGAACCTATCATTTTTATATCATTCTAAAATTCATGTCTAGTCATACTTGGGCTTGTTGTATCTGTTTAATCTGTGTCATTTGACAAGAAAAATTGTTTGGCTGATCTGCACAAGGGTTTGTAGAGAAATAAACTGAACTGCTGTCTGAGAATGGGATTAATTCCTCTGAGAAATTCCAATATATATGTAAATTTCAACATGCTCATTTCTACCATGTGAGTGGAAATGTGTACAGTAGTGTGCAGTTTTCCAATCTTCTGACAGCAAGCTGGGGCTATCCTTCAAACTGTTCACAGATTTTTGACACTAACTTCCAGACCCATACACACACACATGCATATATATATCAGATACATATAAATATATATATATATGATGTATTTTTAACCTAATGTGGGAAAGTATTCAGGTAGCAATGCAAGAATCAGTAAAACCCTGCCATGTTCAGAACATTTCTTTCTTCAGGCTTAGATATAAAGTACACCACCACAACAACCAGCATGTTCCACCCAAAAAACAAAAAAGTGCCCTCCAACAACAACCCTCCCCAGCTTAAAGCCTGTTAAATTCTAAAATGTGATTGTACTCTCTAGTTGAGCAGGGGACCCAGCAGGAGAAACAGTAGCAAGACAACACCTGACACCCACTCCTGAGCTGCTGCTGAATTCATGAATATTGCAGAAACATTTTAGCTTGATAAAAAGCAGAATGAAAAAATCAAATAAAAGCACTGAGTAGGAAAAATAGTTCTCTAAGCCATTCACAGCAGGAGGAGAAAAATACAAAGAAAGTGAAGAGAGGTCCCTTTAGACTAGAGAACATTTGAGATTGGAATGACATGATTTCATTCTCTCACTATTAAAATCCATTGTTTTTAAAAATAGCACATTTATACAGTTGTTTTGTGAAGCATGCATGTAAAAACCCGGGGAAAGCTTTTTTTTAGATTACCTATTTCTGAACGGTAAATCCATCCTATTCATTGTTCTTTCTGTGGCAGGTGTGAGTGGATCCAAGAGTGAAGAGTGCCACCATCAGGGCAACTGCCAAATGGAAGTAGTTTTTAATGAAGGTTGGTTATCCCCGCCCCCTTTCCCAAATGTAACATTTACCTGTGAAAACTCTCCACAATTCTCTTAGCTAATCTTACCAAGAACAGTCAAACAAAGCTTACTAAGCTTACTTCTGTAAGTGGGTTACTTACAGAAGGTGAAGATCTCTCTCAAACCATGTGGGTTTCATAGGTATCACATTTTTCTGCTTGTGGTCTGTGATGTCTTTTGACTCTTTCACACAATGGCAACTAAATCCTGGTCTTTTTTTCCCTCTCTTTCTTTCTTTGGTTTTGTTTAGTCTTTGGACAAAATTTTCTTTGGTTTCATTTATTGATAATCAAACAAATATTAATCATTCCTTCATTTAGTGTTGATGAAGATCAGACACATATGTCAAAAGCCACCTTAACCTCTGAATTATCAATACATGGCAGGCTCATTCTTCACCTCTCATATTAGGACTTCTTGAACTCAGAGGCATATAGACATGTTGTTCTTCCATGAGATAAAAAAGACAAGAAAGTAAGTGGATTTAATTTAAAAGTTCATTAAAAGTGATGCATACTGCAACGAGCTGAGTAACAAACTAAATTTTGCCTTGGGCAACAAGCAGAATTTATTTACTTTTTCCCCCTTTATCTTCCAACCCTCTTAAGTCAGACTGTGATGGATGAAGTAAAAAGAGTTTCCATGCCAAAATCTGAATTCTCAGCAAATTGCCGACAGCTGGTATCATTCCAAATTAGAGATAGGCTATTACTAGTGATCTGTTTATGCCATGAATTTGGTCTTTTTGACTGCTCACGAATTATTTGTGGATTAGTTTTGCTTTTTCATGTGCATTTGTTCGCAGTTGATTTTTCTTTGAGATACTGTTAGTCAGGAAAAATTTTAATCATGTGGGAAACTTGTTCATTCCTGTGAGACCTTCGTAGTACTTTTTAGATAACTCATCTTACTATTTTCATTATAAATAACAGGTTACTTTCTACTTAGCATTTATTTTGTAACATATATTCTGATAATATTTTTTGGTGAAAGATGCAAGTGATAACAGAGATGTGCAGTGTAAACCATTCAGCAAGATTTTTGGGCAAGTATTCTCAGCTCTGCTCCTGTAAAAACATTTCTGCAAAAGAAACTTGTCCATTAAATGCTTTATGACTGGACAGTAGTGAAAGGTGACTGGCCACAACAAGAAAAAAAGACAGAAAAATGACATTTTCTTTGCAAGAATATATATGTAGTTCTAACTCAGTTATCTCTTTTGTTTTATCAGTTTCTTTCAGATTTTTCAGCTCACTAGACACTACCTGACAGTATCAACAAAAGAGAGAAATTAGTAGATAGGTGAAAACAAAAGAGCACACCTGTTTCTCCTTTGTATCATTCCTTCCTGATGGTATGTAAACCCTTTTCACTTTATTTTTTCCAACAGAGATCACTTAAAGAAGTACATAAACAGTAAACACCTTCATGTTATCTTTTTATAATTTGCATATTATTCATTCCTTTTGTCCTCTTGGCTTGTTTTCTAAGGAGCAGGAATCCCTGACATTTGATTTAATATTCTAAATATCATGCTTCTCATTTCTGACCAAAAAATATACAAGAAGGAATGGAAGGCTGAACCAAATAGTGTTGATCTATGCTGTTTAGATTACTATATACACAAAAAGAACCTTGCTGGAGTGCCAGGAAAATTAACTTGGGAAATTTTGGTACAGAGTAGAGACCCCCTTCTCTTTCTGCATTTTGCTTGAACCACTTCTTTTTTTATTTATTTTAGGATATTTTGTTCAATGGGGTCTTTAAATGCTTGTGTACCATCTTTATATTTCTCACAGCACAGAATTGATATTCATCATTCCTGATCATGTTTATTAGGAGAAACAATCCCAGAATAAGTCTTTACTCTCTGACCCTTATTTTTAGTCGAACATAAAGTTTTGGAACATTACTTTTTCTCTCTTTCTTCTCCCCCTTCAGTTTTGATTGAGAATCAAAGATCTGTTCCCTCTATGTAGTTCACCAGAGTTAAAAGATGTCAGAAATCTCAGGGGACATTTGTCTCACAAGAAGACAGGTCTGTATCAAAAGTGAATTCTATTTAAAATGGACTTCAGTTTGTGGAGATTTCACAAGCACATTCTAATCAAAATGAAGTAACTGCTGCACCAAAGCACCATTCATACAGAATATACATTTCAATGCAGCTGAGCTTGAGAGGGGAGATTAAAATGATTTCAGGAAGGGATATGCATGATTCAACACTGAGTAAAGGAATAAGCTTTTGAAAACACAGAAAAGTGACTCTTCTCAGAAATATAATTTCAGCTGCATGCAAAATGCATTAACATGAGTAAAGAATCTTGTGATAAAGTTCCTTAATACTGAAGCTGCATTTGTTTGCTCTGATGTCCTGTGTGTGACATCCGTATTTACTGCATTTCTGATTTGCACTATATGCCAATATTTATGCCTCATTCTGGGCCTTCCAAGAATCCCATTGCTCCTTTCATTTCTCAGGTGCCACAATGCTGACTGGACTTGTGCTGCCGCCATCCAAGGCTGATAAACTCAGCAATGATAAGTAACCCTCTCTTTTCATTATAAATCCAAAAGGCCTTTCCTAATTAAAATTTATCTATCATTCTGAGGATATTGATGTAGTTTTCATCCCAATGGAAACTGCACCCCTTACAACACCCCACTGATAGAGAAACACTGTTTGTATTATTTTCATTTTACAGACACAGGACTGTAAGAGACAGACAAAATGTCTTCTCCAAGCTTATACAGTAAGTCTACAGCAAAACATGGATTTATCAGATATTTCTAAGCTTCAGGCTAGCACCATAACTACCGGACCAAAAATTTGTCTTCTTTTCAAGAACACACTGTATCTTAAATAGAGAAGAGAAAAAAATCCTTAGAAGAAAGCAAGTTAATCCTAAAGCATACTTTTCAAATCTATATAAAAGTATGCCTACCATACCTTTTTAGACAAGCTTAGATTCAGGTTCTAGTCTTTTATTTCTCTCCCAAATGAAAAATAAAGCAAAACCACAACAGGTCTACAGCAAACTAGAGAATTACCTGAGTTTTCAAAACTTCAGACTGGCATTACAGCTATTAATCTCCTTTTCAAGAACTTTTGGCACCCTGAACAGAGAAATGATAATGAGCTATTGCAAATATGAAAGCAAGAAGGATTGTTGCTTGAATACTTAACTGCACAGTACATAGCAGCATTAAAGCATGAAATGTTCATATTTTTAAACAGTGGTTGATCACAGTTCAATGTAGACATCAGAAAGAAAAAGGGAAAACAAAATTACATAATGTTTTTAATAATTCTCTGGGGTTTTTTTCATTTCTGCTTAATGGGGAAAGAAGACTCAACTTATTTCAGTTTGTCCAGGAAGACTGTTTCTTAAAAATGTGGTTGAAATCTTTTTCCATCAATTTTATAAAATACTCTTTTCATGACAGTTATGTAAATGAAAAGAGAACGGGACAAGAAACAGTCAACAGTGTGCTTTAAAGCAGGTTGGGTACAATTTGCAAAAGTCATCTAAAACACCTTCCAACAGGCCACTTTTATTTCCTCTTTGATTTCGTTGGAGGACTTGGGTCCTTCCTTTATCATAGTGATCTTATTGAAATAATGAAAGATGGGTAAGCTGAAAACCAGAAGAGAGGGGCTAAAATGCTCAGCTCTCTTTCAAACTCTAGGCTGGATGTGACATAAGTGGCAGAAAATAATACATTTTTTAAAAAGAGAGAAAAATCATTATGACAGATGTTTACAGACCAGAGACAGTCTAGTTTTGGGCCTCCTTCTTTCTCAGATCTTTGACAGTCACATTTGCACGTGAAGGTAAAATGTTTGTTTTACATATTGAGTTCACTACTACATTTTATCTATGTTGATGTTTTAATGAAATCCTTAACATTATGTTAATGTAAATCTATATAAGACTCTGTCCTTTGGAAGACAGAAGTGAAGAGATATGTGAGGATATTTTCTAGGATATTAATATTCTCTCTTTCCGGCAAAATAATAAAAACCTGGTATAAATAATAGAACACCTGGTGTTATTAGAAAACAGAAAATGTTACCTTTAAAAAATTAGCAGTTTGGCAATGATATTTGACTCTTGCTAAGCTGCCCTACTGACTGGAGTGGCTCTTTCCATACACTTGCTCAATGACTACATAATTATTTACATCAGAATGAAATTTGCTTTACTGTCTTCTGCTGAAATTATCTATCAGGGAACTTCCCGAAAGAATATGACATAGGAAGTCAGTCTCCATGGTCAACATAACTTTGTCTGGCTTTATAATCAATTAATCAAACTTAATTTTAAAAATTACAGAGAACCCCTCCAGGACAGCCACTGTTCTGCAGAGCACTCCTTAGAGATGAAAGAAAATGATGTTCAAGTCCCTGCCACACATCAGACAGGCAGATTGCTTTGAAATGGTATCTCCCACGGTGGTTGTTTGATCCTGGCTGGATGCTGGGTGCCCCCCTATCACTCCCTTCTTCAGTTGGGCAGGGGAGAGGAAATACAACAATATCAAGTGGGTCAAGATAAGGATGGGGAGAGATCACTCACCAGTTATTGTCATGGGCAAAACAGATCAGACTTGGAAGAAATTAGTTTAATTTATCACCAATCTAATCATAGGAGGATAATTAGAAATAAACCCAAATCTTAAAACACCTTTCCCCTTTCCTGGGCTTGACTTTACTCCTGGTTTCTCTACCTCCTTCCCCCCAGCAGCACAGGGGACAGGGAATGGGCCTTGTGGTCAGCTCACCACACATTGTCTCTGCTACTCCTTCCTCCTGAGGGAGAAGATTCCTCAGCCCTCCCTCAGCCTTGCACAAAGGTTTTGTTTCCCCTTCTTGAGTACATTATCCAGGAGACACTGCCATGGTTGTTGATGGGCTTGACTTGGAGCCAGCTGGAACTGTCTCCATCAGACCTTGGGGAAGCTCCTGGCAGCTTTTCACAGAAGCCACCCCTGTGGTCCCCCACTACCAAACCCTTGATACAAAACCCAATCCACCCACACTGCAGGAGGTATTTTCACCAGTGATTTTTGAGTACATTTGAGTACATTCCTGTCTGCACAAGGAAAGCAGTATCCATGGGGAGAGTGAATGGCTGAGAGCCTTGTGCAGGAGACAGCTCCCTGCCCAGTAGTGCTGCCTGTGTTACACAGACTCATTGTGGACTAATTGCTCAAGTGCCATGGAGAGCATCATGATCTTTTCTTTTTTACTTTCTGCCTTAAAGGGTTCTTTCTACAGTCCTTTCATTTGCATTGAGTAGAAGCTAAACTTTGGAACACTGAACTGGAAAGCAACCAGAAGCTACATGTTGGAAGAGTGAAAAATCTTGGAATTTATCCTTTCTCACAGGACTACCACCAAAAAGATTAAAATACACCCTTTTTTTTCCCTCTCATCTTTTCCATTCATTTCTAAGTAGATTAATGCAGCTAAGTGATATGGATAATTGCATTTGTACCAAACATCTTCAATGAACACTTTCTTTGCTAACAAACTTCAGGTTGTCACAGATAAAATTTGTGGATCTCAAAGTTACAATTGCCTGAGCAAATGACAGCGAATTTAACTTTGTTGTCTCTGTTGCTTTTGTATTAATAAAATAAGAAAAAAACAAGACCATTTTTCATGTGTGACTTTGTTTTGCAATTTCAGAAAGCATCCATTAAGAATTTTTGAAGGGGTATCAATATTACAGCCTAAGGCTAGACCTTTACTTTCACTTTGGTTTAGGTCTGCCATGAATTAAAAGCAAAGCATGAGTTTCAGGTTGTAGCAGCAGCAGCATATCAGAAAGATTTGAACTATTTTTTTCTGTCACTCCAAGTGATTGTTTCAGCCACATGGCAATTAATGAAAGCCTTGATCATTGCTCAGGTGAGATCATTCCTTCAACAAGTTCTGTTCCTAAGCCTATTGCAATGCATTGTATGTCTCCAGAGCCTCTTACTGAAACAAAAACTGAGGTAAAGTGGGTTTTGCTAATAGCAAACTTTGCAAAACTGCATTGAGCTGGGTTACAGTACAGGTAATTGAAACTATACTCTTCCTTTCAGTTTTCCTCAGGGCAGCAGAGACCTATCTCATCACTGTAATTAAGTCATTATAAACGTACATTGATTATTCTGAAACCTGTGGTCTGATATAAAATATCAGCATTGCCATGCTCGAAAACATCACTTTGATATATTACTTACTATTAAAGTATTGTACTCCAGCAAGATACTGAACTATTCAGTATAGTACTCTCACGGGAATGGAGGAGGGAAGGGATGTAAAACCAAAACTTGGGTACTGTATAGTCTTTTATTGATTTTAGTAAAATGTTTTAGTGTTTTCTATGAAGGGCTAAAATATTCCCCTGCTTTGTTTTGGCAGTAAAAGTGAGACTTTTCATCTATCTGAACTACTGAGGTTAAATCTGAAATACAATTTAAATAGAGTTTGCAATCGAACCCTTTTTAAAATACTTCTGTGAATTGTCAGGAACTGAGATGTAAAAGTCAGACATGTGAATAGTTGGCAACAAAATTAAGAGTATAGGTGAATTTATAATGTATATCATAGAATTTTAATCACTATTTGTATGTTTCATCTGACATCTTTGGCAGGCTTTTGCTATCTGAACATAAATTCTGTGAGAGAAACTTTTTGCTATCTGATAACTAGTGAACAAATAAATTCTATTCCTTTTTATTTCCTTAATTCAACCTTACTGATTTTGCAACATTGTTTTCAATTTTCTTGGCTACACAAGAAATTTCTGTACTTTAAAATTCATCTCCTATAAGAGGCCTAAAGCCCTAATGTTGAAAAACACTTCAGAGACAGAGTTTAAGGATTAAGGTTGTTCTTGCAGTGCTTTTTCTACCTATTTAGAGCCTTACTCTCACCTTCAGAGTCCTTGGCTCTTTATGAAGTTGGTGATTTAGCTATTTTTTGGTGCCATATGTATTAGCATACGACTGTTCCATAACTTCACAGCCTCACCCAACAGTGACTCTGAGTTATCTTGAACAGCACAGTCCATTAAAAATGCTAAACTTGTCAGTCACATTCATTTGCTTTCAAAGTGTACAACATAGGGAAGTAAACATGGTGTATTAATTATCACAGAGGCCACTGTGCTGTGCAGTCACCACTACATATTAGCAGTGCTTGTCAATAGGGCGTTTGTTTATCATCTGAACGTGAACAAGAGTTAATTTTACTCTTTTTCAGATTTCTGAAAACTTCTGTAATATGCAAGTAGAGTGTAAGTGTTCCTGAGGAGGATGCACTTGATCACCTGCTGGGAAATCAGTAATGTGTGATTCTGAGAGTGGCAGGGTCTCTTAATGCTGCTCAAAGCCATCCTGTCATTATCCAGGGAAGAAAGCAGGCTGGCTGGTTGCTTTGCTTCAGCTCTGTGAAATAACAAGGTAAGGAGGCACAGAGATGTAAATTCTGTATCTTTTAGCCCTCCACTCACTGCAAAAGTAGCACAAATTACTTATTTTTCTTCTCTGTCTTGAGATGGAACCAGGCATTGCTTGGTGACATGACTTCCTCCTACAATCCTGTATCATTCGAAAGAGTTGGCCATTTCATAAGCAGAGACACGTAAGGATCAAAGGAAGGATGTGGTGCACTAAAGCAGAAATCTTAGGATGTTCTGTCCTATTTGAGAGAAGGATAGAGGTGTAGACATAGCTGTAGCATTGTTTAGCTCAGTCTTGGAAAACTGCAGGGATAGGAAGCCCACAGCTGTTTGGAGCTATGTGGTCTCCAAAGCATTTTAGGGGAGAAGTTTCATCTCTCTCCCAGTAAAGAATGTTTTCCAAACATCCAGCCTAAATTTTCCAAGCCATTCTCCATTGCCATTGTGCCTTATTTTACATTTAGACTTAATGATCTTAAAGGTATTTTCCAACCTAAATTTTTCTATGATTCAATAATATTACCTCCCATCACTACTAAGAAATATTTATCATCTGCAATTTCTATGAGTTAAATATTTGAGACCAATCCATGCAGATTTTTTTTTATCTTTGTCAGTGATTTCAGCAGCTTCCAATCAAGCCTATGTACAAATTTTACTATCTCTGTTTTGGCAATTTGGACTGGGCAAAATTAAATAACAGCATTAAATGTAATTCATTTAATTCTGAACAAAGTCTTATTATAACACTGGCTTTGGTTTGCAGCAAAGGAGGAGTTTGTTTCAAACCATACATTTTGCAAATCGGTAGAGGATGACTGATCTTCTTTAGAGGTATAAACATTTTCACTTTTTCACTTGTAATATGCAATTCTATGGTGGTAGTTTTAAAAAAAGTTTAGCTTCATGGTTAACTTGGTAATCCTACTGAAGTAGTTTAATTCTGTTTTTTTAAAGCTGTGTATCATTGTACCTAAATGATAGGACAGAAATTATTTAAAATGTTCTTTATAAAGAAATAGGTTTTTTTTCTAGTTTTAGCTGAGGAACAGCCAAAGACACACTTAAAACACCAAAAGACGAGTCTAATGTAGAAAACAGTTAAGTGTGACCCTAATTCTAATGATAAATTTAATTCATAGTAATATCCAAAGGGTACTTAGTCCTTTGATCCAGAGTACTACTTTTATTTTCAGGGCGGCTTTATTTCTTGATGTCTATTTAATAGTGTTGTTCTTGAATTTACTTCAAATTTCTGTCCTTTTCACTCACAGATCTCACTATTTAGTATGCACTTGTTATCTGCAGCAACAATATCAATAGAATAATAGAAACTTAAAAGATGACCTATATTGGACAGTTCTATTACATACAGCTGCTTTTTAAATTAGGATATAGCATCCTATAACAGGGTATTTACAGATTTTATTTACACTTTCTACTCCACAGAACTGAAGGTGGTGACATCTTTGTAGCTGGCAATAAAAACAGCAAAACCAAGAGTCATCAGAGAGCAAAACAGTTAGCTTAAAAGACCTGGATGGAGAGGATTTTAGGAATGATACTGACATTGTTCCTACATTAGTATGAATATTGAGAGAAGTTAATTTAATACAGTAGAATTGCATTTATACAACGGAATATCACATCTTATCTCCAGACTTTCTGGAACTCTGGATCCTCATTTGAACAAACTTGACTGTCACATTCATCCTTCAAAGGTAAATTAATTGAATACTGTATAAACAACTTGGAGTTCTTACGGGAAGAAATAATAAAGGGTTTTTTTTTTTTTTAACATGTAGGGAAAAACTTTTAGTTCATCTCTGTAGTACTGCAGTGAACAACTGGTAGAATTTTTTTAAAAATCTTTCATCTAAATAAGCCATTACTATCATCTCCATATATGACCAGTCTTTTAGTAAGAATTTTGCATGCTCCTGAGCTGTTGCAACCCATCCAAGTGGTGAGTTATATTTCCAGTTTGCTGGAGGCCTGCAGTTTCTGAAAATTGCTGAAAACCTTTAGGCTAGAGGATGCTATATAAATCTCATATGCTTTTAAATATTTTTCCCTGTCACTGAATGCACACATTTTCAGACACGGAGCAAAGATTGCACCAGGAATTTTGCAATACTGATGGGATACTGTCACTAGCATCACAGTAGTTATTGAATAGTATGCATACTAAGGAAGACAGCTGAGACCAGAGGTGACCTCAAGGTGAAATTCCAATCAGTTCATTGCAGCCCTTTCTGGGAACAGGAGAGATCCCATTATTTTGATCTGTCATTTGCAATACAAGCATCCCCTTTAGTGAACCTTTCTAAACCTGTTTATACTTACATATGAAGATTCACAGTCTAGTTTCCTCTGCAGCCCATTTATGGAACATCAGCTGCATGACCAAATCTTTATGCTTTTTATTGAACTATATGCATTTCCCCTTCTTTTTTTTTT